>PEDP01000123.1:0-39806 GCA_002918395.1 Erysiphe pulchra
ACAGATCTGTATCGAGCGTTTCTGTGTAGGAATTTTGACCTTCCCCGCGGCGCTGAATAATCAAAAAACCCACTAAAAACACCAGAATTCCATCATCATTAGCTTTGACGCCCAACGTCATCTTCATTTATGGATATCTAAATTTAATAATTTCTATAGACTAAGTAGTATCAAATCTACAATTTCCATAGTTTTTCCAGCAAGATTCGAGTTTCTGGGGAGTTGTGACGGGTTAAATAAAATGAAGTGTTTTTCAAAACTTCCATTGACATTTAACTAGGCCTGTAAATGCTATTTCTCAACATTATTTCCTGCTAAAAAACTGAGAATATGATTCAAAATTAGAAGCGACATTAAAATTTAATTAATGAAACAAATAGAACAAATATTAGACGAAATTTGGAACTTCAAGTCGGGAGAAGTTATGAATTTGAAGATTTTGATGTGGTTTTTGCTGATTAAGCATCACGTGGAAAGTATAATTTGATACACAAAAATGCTCTTCACAAATTTGTATGAAAATTAATTCTAAGTCTGACCGGCCCTAATGAGGTCAAACTATGCACAATTGATTTCCCATCGATTTCACAAATCATCGTCGCACGTCTGCGCAATTATACTTACCTTCACCGTAAGTAGTTGCTTTGCGTTGTCACTACCATATCTTTCATACTTACACACTAAATAATTTACAATCATCGAGCAACTACATTTATATACATATTTATTATCAAGGTCGACCTTTTGGCAGACCGAGATTACATTTCGAAACTGATTTTTTGCACAGATGAATTCTTCTCAGATCTCACCTTCTACACCTCAAAAGAAGCAATGCTCCTCCCCACTCGGCAGCTAAGACGATGGAAGAGATGGGAGAGAGGGCCATTACGCCTATTTCTTGACCTCCTAACTCCCCAGGCCATAATCCGATGGAGGCTGTTTGGGATAGTATGAAAGACTACATTCAGTTTAACTATCCAAGTCTGGGCGGCAGCGGAAAAAAACGATGTCAGTTAAACTTCGACCATTTTTGAAGGAAGCATAGGACTCTGTGCCCTCTGAATACTTTGTCAAACTCATTGAGACAACGCCGGCTAGATGTCAGGCGGTTATAGCTGCTGATGGGGGTCCGACAAAGTACTGAGGACTGAAGTTATTATCTGCTGTAAATCTTATGATCGCATAAATACTTATGCAGTGAATCATATCTAAATTAGGCTTAGTTTAGAAGAATTGAGGATTGACCCACTTACAATTTCTCTATCGGATGAATTCACCATACATTATTTGCCAAGAAATTTCATAAATATGGGGGATAAACTCTATTTGGTGGTAGATCATAGATCATGCTATATTAGGCTTAGACTATCTCGCTTAAATCCCTGCTAGGGGCTCCACCTACATTTTTTACCGTGGCCATAGGGTATGTGTCTGCTACTTTTAAATTATCATTTAGCAGCCGAATCGTAGTCGAATCTCGAGACGAGCCGAGATGTAAAATACAAGGGCGAGGCTAGTAGGACCAGGGGTCCAACATGTAAGCAATCATAAATATATACGCAAGGCGCCGTGATGCAGAACTTCACATTTGAATGCATAAAATTGTAAAGACGCAGCCACTTCTCCCCTGCGTCTTAACCATCTCATTAATCTTAACTACATCCTAATTGTGAAGCAAATACTGCACGACACCTCCTGATCTTATAACCTTCTATTAAATATCTAGATCGATCTGAAGGATTTAAAGATGCGAGTGGCTCAAATAATGATATGCGAGTTAGAGTAATTTAAAAGATACTACAAATGGTTATGACAGAAAAAGGAGTTAGGAGTTGAGGCATGGAGACTTGTTATTTTTTCACCAGGAATGATGAGAGTCAATCATGTAGATAAATAGAAGAGTTTGTTCATACATTCCTTCTCTCCTCACTTCAAGATTTTCTTGTATTTGTATATAGCTCTGAGTACTCTGGGAAAATCAATTTACTTTAAGATCCTTACACATACCTAATATACCCTATGAGAATAGAATAAGTCCTCTACTGAGCAAAAAGGAAAAAAAACCTCATTTCTTAGTTTTAATTTCTATCTGTGACACAGCGGATGTAAATTCTCACGATGCATCCTTCTACCAAAGCATGGGTCAAATCTTCAATTGAAAGGCCAGATAGCTTTGCAGGAAAGATGATAAGACGAGTACAATATTAGTAAAAAAATATACAAGTGTATTCAAAAAGCAAAAAAGAATCTAACAGAATCTAGAAACCTAGAAACCTAGAAATCAAGATATAGATTATTTAAAAATGAAGAAATCATTATCTCTTGAAGTCACAATATTAATGAAAATTATTTTTATATTCGAAATCAAAGTTCTAATGATAATATCATATTTTTGTATCGCAATGCATAATGTCAATACAGTCAGTTGCATGCACTTGATCTAGTTCTAATATTGATGTCTAAGCTATGTTGTCTGAAAACTTTAGAGCAATTTGATGATGTTAAGGTGCAGATAAAGTGGTATAGAAAAAAAAATTGACTTTTTGACGACGCAGATACACAATTTCTATGACCAAAACCTGGCAGTTACTAATTGCAACTACAATATTGAGAAATGAGGCTTGAATACAAGAGTTGAGTTCATCAACAGCATCGAAATTTGTGACACTAGATATACAAGGAGTGTTAACATATTACTAACATAATCTTCGTCTGTGCATAGATAACCATAAGTATGACTGAATGGCAAAGTAGATCAGAATTGCCACACATATACTATGATGTAGAAGTTGCCTCACCTTTCTTAGGGTAAAGTGAAGCTTAGTATGAAGTACGATTGGTAAGAAAAATCTAGAAAGGAGATGTGTTTTGTAAAGAGTATATATATGTCTTGAAAGCAAAGAAATTAGAAGAGGACTTCACAACACTTAAATAGATAAATCATTGTCAACTATAAAAACAATATAATTATTATTTCTATTAAACCCTTTTCCTGAACAGGACAGGAAAACATAATAAAAAATCAGATTCCTGATAAGGAGCTAGGAGCTTTTGACACAGTTTGATAAGTTGTAATTTCTGAGTTTGCTCAGTCTCTCAACGATTTATATGGGAGAAGTAAAGCATCAAAGTGCTAAATAATTAAATCTAGAATGGACAAATTAAATGACTCGTTTGTATTCAAATTATTTAATTTACCAGTAGAATTGCACTGCTGCTGGCTTAGTATTAGAAGTAGCTAGAGAAGACTCTTCTATGTCGAGTCCATTATCATTGAAGCTTCCAACTCCATCCAGTCTTTCTAACAACCAGCAAGCAGGAGAGTAGATGCTGTAAGCTAAAGAAGACAAGCCTATACCCTCAAAAGACCATTCTGCAAGCTCTCCTAGTTCTAATTTTTGATTTTTAGTAAGCTCGTTATTGAGCCTTACGGAGCTAATTGAGACCTCATACCATAATCGGAGTAGATCGGAAGAGTTTAAATCGTCAGGATAAAACGCTTGAATGATTTTTTTTTTTCTAGGAGAGTTCCTATGTTTAATTTTTAGGGTTTGAACTTCGGATATTTGTAGGATTGACTGATTATCTCGGCTCAGGTATTTATGTGTGAGTCGAGTTATAGCCTTCTCTAGATGATACCTGTTATCTAAAGACTGATTGATTTCAAATGTGATAGATGGTAAAGTACAGTTCTCCCTATTTTTGTCAGTTTACTAACGGCTCTGAGCTAGGATTTCTTGTTGATCATACGGGATAAATAGCGATGAAGAAATCATATCTACTAATTCATCATGCTTAATCTTCAGCCTTTCTCCACTATTGATTCCAGTGGCAGAAATACGGAAATCCCAAATTCTTGTTGTTCCGTGAACATATAAAATCCCAAATTCAGAAGTTGTCTTAATTCTGCATTCAAAATTCTCTGTATTAATTTCAATCATAAACTTATTATTCTGTAAAACGTTCTTGTCCAGGAAATAGAGTTCATAAAATGACGACAAATCTTTTTCTTCCTGTAACCAGCATTTGAAACCATGGCTATCCTTCATATCACTGATAAATTGAATTTCTGCAGGTATTGTAGTGATAATCTTTGTAAAGTTTGGGGCTAACATATTTAATTCGGGCTCATTTAAAATTCTTCGAGCACTTTCTTCATCATAAGTTTTTTCACTTTCTCCCTTTTTTGAAACATACATATCTTTGATTCCGTGAATAATGATTCGTCCAAATTGAGCCTCAACAGAAAGCTCTCCCTTGAAAGCCCGAAGATTTTTCATCATTGATTCAAAATTCGAATTAAGATTTTGCTGAAAGCTTTCTAGAATATGATTCCCCCAATTTGAGGGTGGAGTATCACGTATCGTGGTCTCATTTATTTGATGGATAGGACGTGGTAAGGGTAATTCCACTTGCAAAGGGTCAAGTTTTTTCTTTTGTTTCTTATCTTTTTTTGACTTGGAGATCGATTGCCGAGAGCTTGACACGGAATGACACGCTAAGACTTCTTTATTTTGGCTTGTATCCGCTTTAACTAAGGTAGATTGACATTTAGGCAATGAATTTTTCTCTTCAAAATCTATCAAATGAATGTCTTGGTTTTTCTTTTCCGATACCCTCTGTCTACACGACTATTAGCGATCTTAGCGCTAAAACCCGAAAATAACCGATGCAGAGAGAAATTCCACATACTCCTTTTTTGGCGTTAAAATATCACAAGGAAGATCTGGTGGGGAGTCATCCATTAGATTACGTATCTGAGTTTGGGTTGTAATTAATTTTCCAGAGCTGGACGGGGTTTTCTGTTCTTGATTATGCTCTATACCTTTTGTATCCACAGAGGATCTTCGGGGATAACGGGACCAGAAATCTCTGGCAGTTTCCTGTTTAACATATAATTTAGGAGCTGGAGATATTTTTCCATTCACATTAATAGGTGATGCTAAAGAAGAGCGAAGTTTTTTCAAAGCTAATTCATTTTGCGGTGATTCATAAATGATTGGCAGTGAGACATCCTTAAATCGATCTAAGCCATGCACATCATATGACCTAGGTCCTAGTTTATTCAAGTTATTCGGTGTAAAAAATTGAGATGAGGGCTTGTAAATTCTAACCTTTTGGATGAACTTTCCATTTTGTGACAGCAAGTTCAATACCTTCCTCTTGAGCTTTTTTTGAGCCTGATTCTACAACATCTTGAACCCAGTTTGAAATCAATGGACTTTTACCATTTAAGATTAATTTTTTTTTGTTTTCTGCAGTATCTGTGTGCTTTTTTATTGGGGTAGAATTTCTTGCTTTAGACTGGTTTACATTAAGAGGCTCACAATTTTCTTCAAGTAAGCCTCTCGAGAGAAATATTGGCTTTCTAAAACCCCTCTTCAGAAGATTTCCGTCTTCTTCATTGACCACGGGAGCGATCTTGAGCTCCATTCGATTCGAAAAGAAGCGCTCACTCGATCAAAAGAAGCACAACGCATAATAACAGCATTTTGAATCAAATCCCGAAGTTCATTTTTTTTATCTGTTCCGTTTTTTGAAACAGAATTATCTATTAAAGTGGTCTTGAATATGCGGTTTTTTGAATTTGATAATCTAAGAAAAGAGAATTGTACATTTGTTTCCAACTCTGTATAGAAAGAATGATATACTAATATTTTTGGGGAAAGCTTAACTCTGTCAGCAGTGATCGTGAGTAACGTGTCCATTACAAAACTTACGAAATAGTTTTTAATATTATTCATTTTTGAAATTCCTGAACTCAAAGAAGCCTCGAGGCTACTCCTTACATAAATACGGTTCTCACTAGAATCCTTAATGAATATACAACTAGTTAAGCTTGTTAGCTCTTGAAGTATAGAGTCTGAAAAAATATCGTTGATTTTCAAAGCTTTAACATCCCAGTCATATGTATAATTGAAATTCGGACTATCAGCTTGAATATGTATATTATTTAAGGGTGAGATGCAAGTTGATAGAGGTACTGTTTCCTGTACCTGTGTCTCACACATATCCATACGTCCAATCTTATCACTCTCAAGCTGAGTAAGTTAGCTAAATTTCTTTGTTCAGCGATAGTGGGAATAGTACCACAAGATCTTCATCATAGCATTCATATTCATTGTCACTACTGGAATCTTCATCACTGGAATCAAAACTATCACGCTTATGGAGTCGTGCACTTTTTTGACACTCTTCTCTTACCATCCCCGTCAGTATTGCGTGAAAAATTTTCCATATAACATTCGATTTTCCAGGAGCACAAGTTATAAGAAAATTAGAATTTCCGAGATCATATTTGAATTTTACTAACTTTTTGGTATTTTTGATGATTAGTAAAGGATTAAGATCCAGTAGTATTGTATGATGTAGAACTCACAGATTCCTGAACTTCTAATAGATTCAGTTGGCACGTAAACTCTCTTCGTATGTAGTCAAGACCCTTTGGCTTTAAGTAATATTCGCTCGCAAAAAAAAGATGATGCTCAGCTACTGAAATAATATTTTCCATGGATAATTCCTGCGCATCAGAATCCGGAGCTGACGTAAAGAATTCATACGAAATCATCTCGTCGATGAAATATAGAGTAAGAGGTTACATCTAATGAATCCAGAAAAAAATTTGTCTCACCCAAATTGACAATTGACGAGAAGGAGGTCCTAAATCTCCTTCCTTGAATTTTAAAAATACAATCTCTGATGTCCACTTTCACAGAATTCGCAATCTTGCCCGTGGCGTTGTAAATTATAGAAATTTCAAACAAATAATGGAAGAAAGAGATGAATAGACGCCTAGTGCCTGAGCTTACTTTTAATTAAATTTTTGTTAAAAAATTCATGAGGATACACATTTCCATGGGCTAGTTATCGCGCGTTGAGGGCAGCAAAGTTTTAAAAAAAGCTGATGTCAAATTTATGTGCTCTGAACATAGATGATTCACATATTCCCGAAATTTTCGGAAGGTATCAAAGCCTTGTTGCTACACTCTTTGTAAAAAAAAGTGATGTAACATTCTTCATGTGACTAAGTAGCGTATGCCTAAATTACTTCCTGACTAGGTTGGACAAAAAGTAAAAAGATGTTGACCGGTTGAAATGTGACGACGGAAAATAAAAAAAGAATTTTGGTCTAGTCTTATTTGATTATTGATTTGTTTGTGTTTACAATAAACAGAATTTTTTTTCGTTAAAATGGAAGAGTTGAGTTGTAACTCCATTGTGTGATTCAAAATAATTGAAAATTGAAAATTGAAAACCCTATTTACTTACCCCGATTTTATGAAACCTCTGTGATCTTAACTCCATCGTAATCGATAATCTATCTCATATGAAAAATCCAGAAGCCGTCATATATCCCCTTATTTTCCCATATCTATGATATTGAAAGACAGTCAATCAGATTCCAATGCTGTTGTCACATCTGGAAAATGTCATTTTCCGAGATCCCAAGAAAAAACATATAATTTACGCCAAGAATAAGAAAGAAAATGAACTGACTGTACTTAAACTTAGTACATTGTCTCATTCAACTCATTATACACGAAACTTCAAAATTTGAGAAACATTTTGATGGTCTTTTTAAAAATACAGCCATCTTACATAAATTTCAGATCTCGGATTTTATCCATGAGTCTAATGGTAAGAGAAAAATGTAGAGAATCTCAAAAAAAGTAGAAAAAAATGCTAAGGGAACATATATGAGATGATTGGGTAGATATGACACCCTTATAGAATCTACTGGGTACCAGTCAGAAAACAAATCGGGAAAAGTGCTGAGAAATTTAATCAAAAAAATGCTTGTCTTTAGTCAGCCATTATCTTGAACTATTTTGGTATTTACAGAATTGAGGTTCCATACACATTATTTCATTAAGATGTGACTTTTTGACTTTGGACTCTTAGAGTGTATATGATTGAATAGAGGCAGAATTGACTTCATTAGCCCAGGATTTAATTTTTCTGCAACATCCTTGAACGAGATTCAGTGAGTATGTCTGTGGTGAGAAATTCTTATTGGTTTCGTTCATTCTTCTTAAGACCAAGAGCCCATTTCAATTCATGAAGAGTTTTTGTTGTATGCACTAGGATACGTTCACTTTCTTCTTCCTGTTTCCTTGCTACCCTCTTAATATTTTGAAGAGCCTCCTCTTGCATGGCTTTGTATTCTTCATAAACTTTTGAAATTGCATCCCGCTCTTGCACGATTTCAGAAAACTGTGTAGCTTGTTGATCACATAGACCTTGAAGAGTGTTTAAGCGCTCATCATCTTGTTTCCGCTCTAGAACTATATCTTCTATCTCTTTGGAGAGCTTCGCGACAGCTCGATTTACTTCTAGACCTTGATCTTTCCAGTGGTTTGTCATGGTGTTATTTCTTGCTTCCATCATGGCGGCATAGTTAAGTGCTTCTTCTACGTCTCGCTTTGCTTTACTTTCTACTTTTTCAATTTCTTCCTTCCATCTTCTTTCGCTCTCCTGTGCAGCATTCGCTTTAGTCTTCTCTATTTCAACTTGTTGACGTAAATCTGTAAGTTGTCTTTCTTTTCTTTTTAACAAAGTCTTGTTAATTGCAGCATCATGTAATTTGCCTTCATATTCTGCTGTTAAGGCTTCCATTCTTCCTTCTGCCATCTTGACCGCTTGCTTATGCTCTTCCGCTCGCAAACTTTCGATTTTTAAGTCTCGTTTAAGCATATCATTTTCGCCCATTAATCGTTCGATAACTCGTCCTGATTTACCCCCAAGACCTGCCCGTCCTACAGCGGAATTCCATGAGGTAACACTACTTGATGTAAACGTTTCTCCTCTTGGAGATGGTAAATGAACATCATTACTACTATTAATACCAGCATATGACAATACGGGACCAAAATCCGAGACATGCTTTTGGGCATTTCTATTGGTCCCATTAAAAACAGTTGCATTTGATACATAGATTGGCAATTTGGAGTTCAAAGAATTGTAAAGTGTTTCAGGTCTTGTTGAATGAGGCATTGAATTGTCAATGTTTTCGGTATGACCGTTATTTTCTGGTACAATCACACCAAGTTGGGATGAATGAGTAGATACAGAGCGTATTGTCCTATTGGTGTAGGGTTTAGTAGATGATTTGGAGATTGATGAAGTATTGGATTCTTTCAAAGCGTTCATGGTAAAAGAAAGCAATGAAGAAAAGATTTTGGAGCACACATCGATAGCCCCAGTAATTTCAGACTTTATTTGATATGTGAGGACTGGAGGAATCGATTTTATGATCTCCAAAAGATATAAGATTTTGGTGTTGATCAATGACCTAAGTATCGGGTTTTTGTGGTAACTTAAAGATTGTATAAAGAGCTTGTAAATATTTGACTGACTGGTACATAGATGTGTTTTGAGTTTAGCTTGGCGTGGAGCTGTCCAGAACTAACTAGATTATGAATGAAGTGATCAAATCGTGTAATCTGAAAATGGCATCCGTAAAAATTGAAATTTTCATGCGCAGCTTGGGTTCCCTTATCAAAGAAAGAACTTTGTTTTGGTAACTCATTCAGATCTTAGTTTGGTAACAGACAAGAATTTGGAGCACTGTGTTCTGGCTTAAACAGTAGATAGAATGAGCACAATCCTGCCAGTGACGAAACAGAGTCCTTATACTCACAGAATTTTCCAACAGTTACGATTTTTTGCTGAGTTGTCAAAAAAAATTAAGATGTATGAGCTGTTTTTAGGAAGAGGTGAATTTCAGCGCAGCCGGCTGGTTCGTCGCTGTGCGACGGGTTGGGGTTAGGAGAGGTCATTATATCGCGGTGCATCGCTCATATGGGAGGATTGTCCTGTCAACATTAAGCGAGGGATAATTGTAATGTTAAAATATAAAATGGCTGACCTAAGGAACAGGTGCAATCTTAATTTTTTAATGCCAAAGTTGAACTGTTTGTTTTTACATGATTCAGATAGTCAAGAAATTGCGAGATACTGCGAGATATATACTTCCAGAGAAACAACAACCGATACATCATTCTTCAAACAGCATCTTAAAAACGGCTGACTAATTTATCCGCAGTAAATTAGCTTATGATGATCTCTGTTTTAACAGAATAGCCTTGCTAAAAGGAATCTGATGCATTTAACTTTTTAAATTTATAATGAGTAGGGCACTGTCTCATTATGTCAGTAGCGAAGATTTTCTAACTTCGAGTACATCGACACAGCGCCACCAAAATTACGCGATATCTACGTGAGATTTTTAATTTGGACTTTTGCGCGGTTGTCTGGCGACGACCAATCATCAGCTCAGCGCCGTGATTCATGTGGGTTTTTAGGGGTGCTTTAATTCTACGCGGATTTGACACACGAATTATACCTTAACCCAGGAATGGCACCAAAAAATATGTATTCCGAAGATTCAACTCGATAATCCCACAGAGAAGCGAATTTTAGTATAAGATTGCCGCGCAAGTCATGTTATTTCTGAATTTAAATGGGAGTCTTTAAGAACAACTTTTTATCACTCTATTTGCCTCCTCTTACTTCTCAATTTCTCCAACCTCTCGATCTGGCAGTCTTTTGTTCTATTGAACGATCCAACAGAAAATGCTCAGCCAAATGCAGAAATGTGAAGGCAACACAACTGTTAGAAAACGTTGCCTTGTTCGACTGGATGGAAAGCTAGTAGAAACTATGGGCTTCAAAGTTAACGATAGTGGCTTTTAAATGACAAATTAATGAAAAAATGTTTAAAAGGCGGCCTCTCACAGAAGCCAAAATGAAATGCATGACAATCGCCATAACACGTGACATAATTACTAGGCTTTAGATTAGTAAGCGACAAAACATTAATAACTAGTTAGCCTAGGTAGTATGGGATTGGGTCAGTAGAAAAAGGAAATAGATGGTATCAACCCCCTGATAGTTGATGGCCCTGACTTCTAAATCAAAAGATAGATCCCGAAGTAAAGAAAGAAAGAACAGTGATGGTATGTGATCCACCTCAATCTCTACTCACCATATTGTTTGTATTTTTTGTAGACTTGCAGGAGTCATGGGAAAATATGAAGAAAAGTGTGATCAAATTCTTAAAAAGTAAGAGTAGAAAAGTTTTGTAGTGTAATTTTTTCTCGTATTCGAGTGCAAAAGTTGCAAACTGTCTATCGATTCCAATACTCAAATATATTACTTAATTAATACAATATTTACAATATTCCGAAATTGACACACCGAAACTTAGATGAGTTGAAAAAATCTAAAACTTTGTGCGTAAAATTTCATGTCGCACTTGTTTGAATATTTACCAGTCATGTAGTTCCCAAGGCATCAATACATTTGAAACTTTTAAAGGATCGCGAAAGAGCAAATCATTGTCAGATGTAATTCTACCAAGTTTATAACAGCGAAATAAAGTCAATCATAGAAAATAATGTAATTTTTTGGTACTGATGTCACCCCATTACCTACGAAATTCATGTAAGAACGTGGAGAAAACTTGAGAGAAGCTTCACTCGGAACCACTTTCATCTATGTTATTTTTTATCGCTTTCTTCGTATTTTTTTTTCTTCCACTCCGAAGCTCTTCTAGAACTTCGTGTTTTCGGCTTACTGATGAGACTTTTCCCGCCGGGTTTTACTTTTCTGAGCTCGGCCGACTTTGACTTAGCTCTATGTCCCTCGAAAATAATTCTTTTGGATAGATTTTTTGAAGACAAAGATAAGTTTTTGTTTGTACTATAATTCGTCCGGCCAACAATACCAACGTTACTTTCAATGCTTCTCAGTTTTGCAGCACCAGCTTGACCTAGGAGTTTACTAGCGCGACCTTGAAGAGATGATTGCACTGAAGATACTTTAGGGTTGAAAATAACGGAATTTTCAGACTTTAATGTTAATTTTTTTGAAGATGAATTAGAAATTACTGAGGCTGTCTTTCTTATCGGTTTGGCGCGCATTACACGGAGTATGCGAGGAAGCATAGGAGGAAATTTTTTTTCATTTAATAGCAGCGCTGCCTCTACTGTATTTGGATCCTATTTAGTTAGTCAGATGCAAAATTTTTTTAAAGAGAAAAAAACCAACAATAAACTGTACGTATGCAAAACCTTTTCCGACCCTTGTCTTTTCATCACGAACTACTCGTACACTTTCGACAGTACCGACCTTGCTAAACTGTCTCCACAAACCTTCCTCAATATCTGCTGGTAACTTTGAGCGTTTGCGTGACATCCCATCAGTCTCAACAAGTGAACTTTCGTCGTCGACGAATCCAAGGTTACCTACGAAAACGCAACGCCGATGGTCGATTTTGGACGGATGTGCTACTCCATCTACGCGAAGATGTCTATCTAGAACAATACTTCCATTTAGCATCTTTACAGCTGCTCGTGCAGCATATGCATTAGAATACACCACATAAGCATTTGTACCCTTAGTAGTTGCTTCCATAACCTCTCTCTTAGCATATGCAGCGCGTTTTGGTAAGCCAGACCCAGTGTATGCTGTGGAGCGGAACCTTAAAGACTCGACTTTGTGCGGCGCTGTTCCCTCTAGTGGTTTGGGGAGGTCTGACAAGAAAGAAGCCATATGAGAGAGGAGCGCCTTTCTAGCTTTTTTGGATGAGATTGCAAGTGTTGAGACATTTGCAAGAAACACAGTACGTGAAGCTTTTTCAAGTTCATTATTTTGAATAGGGAGATTTTCAGACTTATGACTAGGAGCTGTTGCGTGACTGCTGCTTAATTGCCCTTCTTTTCTACTTGAAGTGTTACCATGCCCAGAGTCTTCAGAATCTTCCTCTGACACATGCGATTTTGGGTTATTTAGGTTTTCTTGAACCTCTCTTTGTTTAAGCTCTCTCTCTTCCTGTTTGGCTAATTTTCGCAAATATTTACCTTCTAAATTATCATCTTGTGATTTTCTCTTTCTCTTACGCTCATTATGATGAGAAACAGTTTCTACATCCTCCCTATACGATGGCTCTTTTTTATTTGACAAACTTCTGTTTAGAGTGCGAATTTTGGTATTATCCTCAAGAGGATTAGTTATGCTGTGGTTGGCAAACTTCGATTCAGCTTCTTCCTTGTGATATAAGTTTTTTTCATGTTTTTTAGCTCGAGCTCGATTTGCTCCATCTCTGATAGTAATTTGATCGGATTCTCTCGTTGAGACTTTTGTTTTTTGAAGCTAGTGTAAATATCAGTTTATCTGAAAAGATATAAGCAACAAATAACATCGTACACTGGATGAAAACAGCAGAGCTAAATTTGGGTCAATTTTAGCTTCATCAATAGCCACTGGTTTTTCATCTGACTTTGAACCCATTTTTTATATAAATTACAGGTGTACTTCTGACTTCCTGTCAGTGGTTATACTAATGTGAAAATTAGATATTTGCTGCCCCACTAACGCGCGGCCGATCCATCAATCGTACGGATTCCTAACCACGAATTATGCCAGCTTTTGTTCTTTAATAAACTAGGTGATTTATGGGTGAATTCAGATTCTTTTCAACTGCTTTCTATGAAAAACTCAAAAGTCAAAACTCGTCACGATGTTTTCCATCTAATCCCGAAAAATAAAACAATTGAAGCTTGGCTGAACAAAAGTACGAGGTTATGTGAAAATTAGGGCTTGTCAACTTGTAGAAAGCCACAAGTTAAAATTTATCAGCTAACTACAATTTGAAATGGACCAAAAAGATGATGAAAGAAATCAAACTTGCAAATTCGAAGGCTCATCTTCGAATGTATCAAACAACATTGACGCTGACGGCTCTAGCACCCTAAGTGGAACTGAAGATAAGGGTACTGGAGATATTGGATATGAAGCTATAACCAAAGAAAAAGACGAAGAAGCCATAAAAGACATAACAGAACACCTCAGCGAGGTTTCTGATGGAGTTAATGACTCAGAAGCAGAAACGGTACATCTGGAAGAGTCTTCCAACAGCCATCTTCCTCTCTGTGACATCTCTTTAAAATCTTCAAAGGGATGCTCACATGGACAAACTATTCCTTATCAGCAAAAAGAGTTGGGAAGAGAAAAAATGCAAGGGTGTGGGGAGAAAAATCCTGAAGGTAATAAAATCCATGTTAATGAGTTTCTGGACACCACCAAAAGTTTCATACCAAGAGAAGCTTACAATATAAACTCAAAATCTCCTAATTCTCTTAATAGTCTAGAAATGGAGACTAAAATGGTTATCTCAAATTTGAACTCAGACACACGAAAACGCAAACGATCAATACTTGATGAAACTGTATTAGGCGAATTAAATGAGCCTCTACATAAACGAACTGGCACTATATTAGCAGACTGTGAAAGCTACTTTAATGAAGATAAGATAGTTACCGAGGATATTTCTTCCAATTTTGCTGCTGAAAATATCTCAGCCGGGGAGGAAGGAGTTCCACCTGAAGAGGAAAGTACTGAGGATGCAGAAGAAATCACTACATCAGTGAATCTTATATCTAAGACTCCAGATATAGATAGCTATCCTAGTAGAATAGATCAAAAGGGAAAATGCACAGATGAATCTGATATTCTTAATCATGATGACGATCCCAAGAATACAGTAGATCAAGACTCGATCGTCCTAGGGATTAATCAGCAAATAGGTGAAATTGATATGCCAGTTAATGAAGAAGAAGATGAAACGAAGTTGCTATAAGAAATGAGGAAGCCAGTATGGTACACTGGATCCCACGAAATTTAAATGCTAACAATTTTCTGCAGTTGAGAGGAAAAGAACTGCATTGGATCGACTAGGTGATATTGAGCAGCAATTCTCAATATTTAGAGAAAGGTTCGTTTCCATAGTCGCTTCATTAGCCGTTTTGACAAATGTAGGCTTTATGAAGAACGACTAAAACAGCTGAATGACGAAGATAAGATGTTACGACAACCCCAACCCTCACATCCTAAATATCTAGCATGGCTACAGTGTATAGATACACGACGCGATGAACGAATACGAATAGCAGACAAGCAGCATAGTTATAAATTACAATGCTTGAAAAAGGTCGCTGTTGCTCAGAGAAGCCAAATATTGACGCAATACCAACAAGAAGTACGGAGCATTCGCGAGAAGAAACTTGAGCAGCTTGGCGAGCAATGGTACAAAATACAAAATGATCGAAGAAGTAGCGCTGGGGTTTGTCCAGAATTCTCTTTGAAGTTTCCTAGAAAAAGAACTCAACAATTATCAAACCATATTGCATACTGCAATGAAGTTTCAATATTATCTGGAGTTGCTAAGTACGTTGGTTTCCCAGCAGCACCAAACATGGCACCTGCATCGGCCATAGAACTCGAAGAAGACTTAGAAAAGATAGGTGTAGGTCTATCTATAATTGCCATACTAGCCTAAGTGTAGAGGCTGATAGATTATTAGCGTTCGAAACAATATTCTCAAGTACCGATACATGTTCCACTGCATGGATTGGCTGCTTTACGAGCTGCAAGCTCTAACATAAAGTTCAAAGCTACTGAAGAACAATATTTAGAGCAGACATCATGGGCTAATACCCATCTTCAATTGAATTCACATTTAGCGCAAAGACAGGTTTCCTCGTCTCAAGTGCCTCGAACTGTTAGTCCGCTTGCTAAGGCTCAGACTCCGCTACGCCGATTATCACCCCAGCAGGGAAATCAAAATTGTGGAAGTATTTCAAGTTTAGCAATATGTCATCAAAATGTTGGATCCAAAGAAATTTTTTCGCCCAAAAATTCTATCGAAATTACTGATCTTAATCAAAAAATTTCACAACCACATTCAGGGAGTCGTCAAGTATCCTTGTCTCCACATTCAAATCAATCCTTCACTAATATATCCGATTCAACACACCACTCATCTAAAACAAAAGCAATTCACAGTATTAAAAGCTCCACAATCTCCCCAGTTGCTACCATTAGCATTGACTTTCTTCGGGAAAGCAGGCTGTCAGCATGACTATATAGAATTAACGTTAAGTTTGTGTTTAAATGAATCATGAAAGAATATATGAGTATTTAGACAAGTATGAGGAATGGGAGTCAAGGTTTGAGGAGTTGGATAGGATGGGTCAGTTTGTTCAGGATATTTCAAAGTACAAATAATATGTCTGGAAATTTGCTTTGGCACCGAGCAGAAACAAAGAATTATTATCTTTTTCGTGTACTAGAGTTATAGATAATGATAGAACATGTCTCTGAATTCATACATTTATTATCATAACACATTTATTCTATCTTCTGTAATGCATGAACTAGTAGTACGTCTTGAACAATTTCTGTCGAATGATTATTTTGTTTCTGAACTGTTATTTTTAACTGGAATATTTGGAATATCTGGAATCTTGACATCCTCGAATTCATCTTGGGATACAGCTTTTATGGTCCATGAATCTGAGATATCGTTAGAAGCTTTTCTGCATTTTGTGATCGTACACATACACACACTGGTTACAAATACCATAAGAGCAAGACCAGTTATTGCATTCTTTACTAGAAACGGTTTACGGGCTCTGATCAATGCTGGGGACTGCCTGTAATTTTTATCATAGTAAGATGATTTAGGTATCCTAGAAATTAGAGTCAATATTAAAAAAGGTATTTAACTGAAACTAACAGTGGCATGTTTTTCTATTTGGCCTGTGGAATTTTGTTGAAGGAACGAGCGTGTTTATATAAATGCCTTAGTGTCTAAGGCACAAATTACTTTGAAGTTCGGCAATGCTATAATATTCACAACACAACAATCAACATATGAAGGCTTTTTCACCTATCAAATCTTCCACGAATCAAAAAATGTACCTACGAATCCCCAATATTCGTGAATAGTCTATAAACTTCATGGTCTCTGGATTTTTTTGTAGAGCTTATTGCTAGTTTTAGGAACTCAGCATGGAACCCCCCGTTTTGTCAGTTGAGCAACAAATAAAGCAACTTGGTGATGCTCGCAAGCTTGTGCTGAGTGATGCAAATTACTATCCCCAAATCATTCAGGGTATTCTTCAAATAGTTTCTCAAGCAGCGAGAGTAGAACTGCGGCGATGGGTATCCGACTTTTTTGCAGAGGCATTTGCAAGTCCAGCGATCCCACCGCCGCAAAAAGAGACATTAAGTCTGATTGTACTCGAAACTTTGAAGAATCTAATTGAAAACCCCATGGAAGACTCAGCGGTTGTGAAAAGCGTCGTACAAACCGCAGCAAGCATCTATCCGCATGTTTTTAGATGGATGTACGTGGTCCCTTTACTTACACTTATAGACATGGACATTTTGTTATAAAGACTGCATTTCTTCTACATTGATCTTAACTGAAAGTATCCTATAATTATTCCCGCTGTATTCAATGCAGCTAACAAGTAAATGTGCCTAACTTGAGGTCTAACGTTTACCTCATAGTATCAACAACTCATATGACGTTCCAACATGGGATCGTATGCTAGCTATTAAATCAAGAATATTTCGTATATGGGACTCTGCTGCTCCAGGTATCCAAATATGTTGTATTAAATTTGCCCAGAGAGTTGTGATGGTTCAAACTAAAGGCCCAGAGGCAGATCCTAAGGTATAATAATTCATCATAATAGGAGATGCTTTAACTGATTCATGGCCTATGTAGCGTGGTGACCCATTCGAGATATCTCTGAGTATGGTACCTACGAATGATATCCTTGATCCCAAAAACTTAGAAGCAGAAGCATCAGGGCTGTTGGATAGAGTTTTGAGTGTATTTCAAGAAAACTCGAGGTACTGTTGCTTATAAGATAACTTCTAGCAGCTAATTAGACTCAGTGATGCTATTCTTATCGATGCTACCCTTAACTCTCTCTCAATTCTTATTAGCTCTCGCCCACAACTTTCAAATAAAATCCTCGGCAATATATTAAATTTCAATCCATTCAAAAATATAAGCAGTCCAATTATCCCAAAAACTCAAGTCATAATTAAATCTCTTGAGAAAACTACCAGACAATTGCTAATTCACATTCTAAAAAGGTAAGTTATTGAATGAGAGAATTCAGGTAGCTGACTGGTTAGGGATCCACGGCACCCTCTTTCTGCTCGGATTCAACAATACATTGAGCGTACAGCAAAATTAAAAGCCGATCTACTTGATGATAAATCTCATAAACGCGGCCCAACAGAGCTAGCTGATACCAATGAAGCAGCCAAACGACAGAGGCTGAACACTATAGCAAAAGTAGCTCCACCAGTTCTATACGTGCCACCCTTAAGTGCAGGAACACATACGGTGGCGGAGCTCTTCACAATTACGACAGATGCATCTCTTAAAATATTTGATGTTGCCATGCTACCTGAAGATTTAGTAGTCAAAATGGGTATTATAATCCTACAGAGGATTGATTTTGAAACACTAAACCAAGCAATAGAGGTAGCTATTGAAGTGATATACTTAGTTTTCATTAACGTGCATTAGGGTATCCGTCAAAGATATAAAGTTCTAAGCTCAGTTCCTGCTCCACAGCCCGAAACCTTAAATATTACTTCTCAAGATGTTGAAGACGATGATGACGATTATGAACCAGATTTCCCAGCTGAAGATAATGAACAGATTCTCAATAAGCTTGACTCTCCACCTTCAAAAGACTTGAAACCTAATATGGCCGATATGGCTCTGGGGCACTTTTCACTTCCTTCACCACCTCCCGTAACCCATCACGAGGCTGTCCAAATAGGCCACCTGACATTTTCAAGGGTATTCAGTGTTATGCAAACATTGGATGAGCGAAGCAAGAAATCAAAAGCAGGTCTAAATAGATTAGCAGCAAGTAATTTCGACAGAGATGCTTGGATAACCATTATAACACGATTGGCAACGCGTGCAACGGCCGGTCTTGAAGAGCAAACCAAAATTAAATCAGAAACAAAGCTGGAAAGTTTCAGTCTAAGCAACGTTATTCGCGAGTCCTTATACGTTTATATTTTTGAGGATTTTCGAAAGCGAATAGATATTGCTGTTGCCTGGCTTTGCGAAGAGTGGTACAATGATATGCTACTTACGAAACATGCCGAAAACGTAGTACTACATTATGAAAAATGGGTGCTTCGGGTGCTTGATGGTTTTATACCCTATCTTGACGGACAAGATCGGGCATTAGTCATCAAGTTTCTCGGTGATGTCCCCAGCTTGAGTATGGAAGCCCTAAGTAGAATAAAGGGTCTTTGTAGAGACCCTGCTACAGTTAATATGGCACTACAGAGTCTTTTATATCTCGTAGCTTTTAGACCACCTGTAAGGGAACTAGTTCTTGACACTGTCGAAGAAATTTGGAATACATGTTCGTTTGGATTAGTACCACTTTGTCCTAAAGATACTAACTACTTCTAGATGAAGACGCGAGACCTATGGTTGTTAAACTATTTGCTAAGTGGCGTCCGAGGCTTGGTGAACAGATCCAAGATTCAACACAGAAAAGAAGAACAGAGACAGTTGAGATTGCCGTGGCCTGATAGGCAGTGGTACTATCCTTTATAAAATTTAATTATTTTCTTCAAGACTTTTTCGCCAGTGGAAGGATTATTGGAAAATTGTAGGGGGGCGTTCGGTATATTTGAAAATAACATGGCTTGCTTAGATCAGACACATTCATCTTTTCACTGGACCCTATAGTTATTTACCTGTAATTTATGAATTTTTTGAGGCTTTTATTCAGCCTTTCAGTGCTCTTTATGAAATCGAATTTTTGGAATGAGGTGTGTTGTAGTTTCAGTATGTTTAGAACTATTAAGTAGCAAGCAGTTTTTGTAAGCACCGGGACATTAGGAAAGAGCATTTATTTGGATTTTGTCGCTGTCGTGATAAGGAACATCGATAACAGACCAAGTCGTTTGTAATTGGGATATAGACCAAAAGAAAGCTAATTGATTCCATTATTTTCACGAATAAATTAGTACTTTAAATGTTCATAACAGTTGATTTGGGATTAAGCAGTTGCTGAGTCAAAAATGATTCATTTGACAAGATGGTAGCCCACTGTAAACGGATGAGTACCGTTTACCCTCTACTCCACCTCTCGCAAATAAACAACCACTTCGTAGAAACTGGTTATACTTTTGAGCGAATACAATCACCATATGACTGATGATTTGACTTTTATTGCAAAGCATTAGAAACTTAACTTACCTCTTGAGCCCGGGAGCTTCCTAGTTTGTTTTAGAGACACTATCTTTTAATGTTGAATTCTGTGTCATATATAATAAAACATTATACATCAACGAATACATCAGTGTGATTTATCTTGTACAATACCAGTCTTAGATTACAGCTCTATTCTATGGTATCAAAACTATGGTACAGAAAAGCACCTAAGAAAATGTCAACGTCTTCAAAACCTGATTGTCCAATTAATCACGGGTGTATAATATGTTAGTCCTACCAAAGTACACGAGGTTGAAGATGCTTTTCTTCCATATCGATACTATCGAGACTTTTCCAGACCAACAGCCTCACATCACCATTAATATATGTTCAACTAAATTTCTGAAATTAAAACAGTTCTCGCATTCAGTTCATTATTACTCAGTTGATATTTCATGAAGTGAAAACATTGAAAATTAGTTTTCATAGGGCTTCAAGCTTAGTGATATATGGTTAAATGACACCTTATTTTCTTTCTCCCCTTTACCTCACCAAATACTCATTTTTCGCTGAGAAAATTTTTTTGAATTTATATTTGATACTTTATTAATCAGTAGTATTATTAAATGTAAGCTTATACTAATTGATTGTGATGTTGGGCTTCAAAGTTGCTGATGATGGAGTTATGGTGTTTTAAGTGGGTTTGTTCATTATTCAGCTTCGCGGCGGGGGACTGCTAAATTTTTCGATTCTGCAATGTTGCTAAAAAATTATAATATAAGTCTGACCTGACCCTCCTTACTAATTTAGAATTTAAAGCTTTTAAACTTCATTTGAAAGCTCTATTATTGGTTTAATTACTCTAAATTGATATTGAAGTTCAAGTTCCTCGTTGTTTTGATTTATCCAGTCGCAAAGTATACCTTATGGCCACGGTAGAAAATGTAGGTGTGTAAAAGTGGAGACAACTCTCGCTTCAGGGATATGACCCTGCTAGCATCAAGCTAGCAGAGTTCAAAAAAGCATTTGACACCTGGATGATAGGGCCTCTCAGACTTAGAATTAACGATTTGTATGGAGCGTTTCTGTGTGAGAATTTTGACCTTCCCCGCGGCGCTGAATAATCAAAAAACCCACTAAAAACACCAGAATTCCATCATCATTAGCTTTGACGCCCAACGTCATCTTCATTTATGGATATCTAAATTTAATAATTTCTATAGACTAATTAAGTATCAAATCTACAATTTCCATAGTTTTTCCAGCAAGATTCGAGTTTCTGGGGAGTTGTGACGGGTTAAATAAAATGAAGTGTTTTTCAAAACTTCCATTGGTATTTAACTAGGCCTGTAAATGCTATTTTTCAACATTCATTTTTGCTAAAAAACCGAGAATATGATTCAAAATTAGAAGCGACATTAAAATTTAATTATGAAACAAAATAGAACAAATATTAGACGAAATTTGGAACTTCAAGTCGGGAGAAGTTATCAATTTGAAGATTTTGATGTGGTTTTTGCTGATTAAGCATCACGTGGAAAGTATAATTTGATACACAAAAATGCTCTTCACAAATTTGTATGAAAATTAATTCTAAGTCTGACCGGCCCTAATGAGGTCAAACTATGCACAATTGATTTCCCATCGATTTCACAAATCATCGTCGCACGTCTGCGCAATTATACTTACCTTCACCGTAAGTAGTTGCTTTGCGTTGTCACTACCATATCTTTCATACTTACACACTAAATAATTTACAATCATCGAGCAACTACATTTATATACATATTTATTATCAAGGTCGACCTTTTGGCAGACCGAGATTACATTTCGAAACTGATTTTTTGCACAGATGAATTCTTCTCAGATCTCACCTTCTACACCTCAAAAGAAGCAATGCTCCTCCCCACTCGGCAGCTAAGACGATGGAAGAGATGGGAGAGAGGGCCATTACGCCTATTTCTTGACCTCCTAACTCCCCAGGCCATAATCCGATGGAGGCTGTTTGGGATAGTATGAAAGACTACATTCAGTTTAACTATCCAAGTCTGGGCGGCAGCGGAAAAAAACGATGTCAGTTAAACTTCGACCATTTTTGAAGGAAGCATAGGACTCTGTGCCCTCTGAATACTTTGTCAAACTCATTGAGACAACGCCGGCTAGATGTCAGGCGGTTATAGTTGCTGATGGGGGTCCGACAAAGTACTGAGGACTGAAGTTATTATCCGCTGTAAATCTTATGATCGCATAAATACTTATGCAGTGAATCATATCTAAATTAGGCTTAGTTTAGAAGAATTGAGGATTGATCCACCAACATTTTCTCTGTCGGATGAATTCACCATACATTATTTGCCAAGAAATTTCATAAATATGGGGGATAAACTCTATTTGGTGGTAGATCATAGATCATGCTATATTAGGCTTAGACTATCTCGCTTAAATCCCTGCTAGGGGCTCCGCCTTCATTTTCCACCGTGGTCATGGGGTAAAGGATAATTTTTAACGAGCCAATTAGATAATATAATTTCGATTGTGATTAGTAATTAGAGGTAGTTCAACCCTTCTAATTAATAATGAGAGTTCGTGTAAACTTAAGCGAGAAGACACCCTTGCTCATTAGCCACTGTCTTGTCGTTAATACTACGTGATCATAAAGTTAGCAAACCAAACTACTACCAATATCTCATTCGCAGTAGGCATAGTCCCACATATGCTACTGGCTGAGTAGTGGAGCAGAGAGCACCCGCAGAAAACTGTAGTGATAATACCACATCCTTTTGAAGGTGCGATCTTCAAGATATAGGGCCATCTAGTTGAATAAGTGATCCCAAGGCAGAGCGTGCTGTAGATGGATCTCCAGAAAAGTCAGACTCAGAGTATGCTATAAGGAGTGGAATTTTCTCTTTTGTGAAGATAATTCCAGCATCAGGATCCTTCGAAATATAACGAAGTACACGCCTAGCAGCAACGAGGTGTTCTTCAGAAGGATTAGTGAGGAAGCGGGCTAGATGATTAGTAGCGAAACAAATATCAGGGCGTGTTTGGTTGGCTAAATACTGGAGACCTCCGACGATCTGGTTATATTCAGCGACACGTTTTGCCGACACTGGTTCAGATGAGAGTTCCATACGTCGTTCCATCGGAGTAACTGCAGATTTACAATCTATTAGAGAATGTCTAGAGAGCAGTTCGCGAGCATAACGGCCCTGAGAGAGCTTTAGGTTATTGCCTTGATGAGTTACATGAATTCCCAGGAACTGGTCATTAGTGATAATCTTAAAATCAAATTTCTTCTGAAGAAATTTTGCCAGGTCAACGATCTTTTTCTTATCTGGACCAAGAATCTGAAAGTCATCTACATGGAGTTCAACGAAGAGATCTTTTACTTTATTACAAAACAGACAAACATCAGATTCTGTGGGCTCAAGGCCTTGTTTATGAAGTTCAGCCCTAACTTCAACATGCCAGAGAGCAGCTGCCTGCTTCAGACCATATAGTCCTTTCTCAAGTTTTATTAGTTTATCTTTCTGTTCGAAGCCTTGTGGCATTCGAATGTATAGGACAACGTCAAGGTTTGGATTAAGGAAAGCTGCCGGAACATCACCCTGTAATCGATGCCTGCTGAAGTGATGACCAATCGCTAAGAAAAGTCTCAAATCTCAAATTTTCTTTGATCGGAGGCTGGATATAAAGCAATTTGACTCCGGGTTCTTCACAACACAAATAGGCAGCGGTCCTGTGTAGTTAAACTATGCCGATGGGATTTTCGATGATGCCTATTTAGGCTTGAAACTACGAGCACTAGCATGCGATTTCGAGTTCATTTGATTCTGAGGGCTGCTTTGTGTGCATGGATTTCATAAGTGTTGCATGTACACTTCTTTTGTACTGTAGTAGAATATCTACCCGTCAATCAATTTTTAAAGATTTTAAGAATGTGAGACTGTTGGAAGCACTGATATGTTTGCCATTGTTTTCTCAATCGTGGTAAACACCGTTGGTCTCACATTTCAAGCGAATCTCTTCTTTATTACTCACATTTTTTAAAGTCATGTAAGACCCTTACCAATTAGCTCATTCCTTGATGAAACTCACTAAATCATCGCGAGAATTTAAATGTTTTAAATTATCGAAGAGCCTTGGTCGAAGTGTTGCTATTCACAAGCTCTAGTTAAGATAACGGGCTATTCATTAAATAATTTCTGGCAAAACCATAAGGTCCTTGTTCAAATAAAATATTTAAAAGAGATTATTTAAAATCTTAAATTAAGTCTCTTCTTGATGGTTAGTTCTGTGAAATAAATTGAAAATAACTACAACATAAATTTTTTGCGAAAACAGCGAATCAAAACAATCGGCGAGTGGTCAAATGACTTTAGAGATCCAAAGAATTCAAAATTATAGTGTGCGGGGAATTAAAGGCCTGAAAACGAGAATGTAGACAAATTCATTTGACACATATATATTGGCCATGTAAACTCGATTTACGGTTCAGCAATTCATGACATGGACTAATTATGAGTTGTGGCTGCTTACGAAGGTCACGCGGGGGTTGAGGAAATAACGAAAGCGGAGTGAGGATTTAACATTTTCCTATTTATATATATACTTCAAAAAGCGATTGAAGATTAAAGTTTCGAAAGTGGCAAAGACCTCATCTCGCCCCTTAAGAAACTCTAACTTGCAGACACCCCAAATAACCAAGCACTAAAACAAGCTTACTAGATTCAATGGCCCGAGTTGTGCATACATCGATGATGTTATAAAATATTCTGATGAAGATCTAGACGACAAAGTAAGAAAAGTAATAGAAGCACTGGATGCAGACGGTCTACGACTAGACTTAGATAAATCTGCAGTTGTTTTTGCTCTAGAAATAAAAAAAAAAATTTAGGCTTTCTTTACCATCGGAAGCAGGAAATGGCGTGAAGGCTGTAGTTGAGTGGGGAAGAGCTAGTCACGGTATCGGCAGTACGCTCTTGGCTTTGCGAATTTTATCGGGAGTTTATACCACGGATTTCCAACATATGTGAACCTCTAAATAATGTCACCAAAGAATCGGTACGGGAATGGGGGGGGGGTATTCATGAAAGATCGGCATCTAATCATCTCCAAAGGCTTCTTGCAAGCTCGCCCGTCCTCATGATGTTTGATCCAAATGCAGATACGGTTCTAGAAGCTGATTCATCAGGCTATGCTGTAGCATCACAAACTGATGAAAAAAGGGCCGTCTCAGACCCATTGGATTTTTTTTTCTCGAGAAGATAATTACCAGCTGAAGCAGATTATGAAATCAATGACAAGAAACTTTTAGCCATATCATCGCCGCAATGAAAACACTTCGGTGGCTAATTGCGAGGTGCAAACCGAACATTAACACCGCCCTTATCTAATCATCGAAACTGTTACGGGCTATGCCTGGTTTGGTTGGCTGGGCTTGTTAGATTGCCCATCTTGGTTAGTAAGATCGCTTTAACTCAACTCGCCATACTCCATACTCTTAGGCACTTTATTTACCTTTGTCGCATCACTGGGAGTAGAGGAAAATACGGTATATTACAGGAAAGAAGGACGATTGCACTGAGTGTCGAACGTTAAGTTATTACTCACCTGAATATTCAGGCATTCACATTGGTATTTCGCGTATTATTGTAAATGTAACATTCAATGTTTGAAAAGGTGACTCGCTTATACTTATCCCCTCGCTAAAACCGGAAAACAGTAAATATCTTCAATTTTATTGAACTATATTTCTTCATAAGCATATGTAATAGGAAGTAGACTTGATAAAGTATTGGGTTAAACAAACGTATATTAAAAGTCGCACACCTCACAATTAGAGAACAGCGAACTGGCTCTCCTTTATCTATCACAAGCTAGCTCATCTACACTCGCTAATATTAATGTAATAATACAGGGTACCTAAGATCTCCATACGCCTTACTTCTTTTCTCCCAATCCAATGAAGATCACAGCCCCTACTCCATTTTATAGAGAGTGTAGAGGAGATTATGTTTGACCAACAATCACGTATTTTAACAAATTTTATGAAACAATCTAGCAACAAGAATAGAGGAATAGACAGATATAATAATCTGGAGACTTTTCAATTTAGAAGATAGATCTGGATAGAAAATTAATACAATTCAAGTTATCCAGTACATATGCTCTTTAAAGTCTCATGCTGAGAGATGTAAGGAGTTATTGACAGAAGGAAGGACCTACTGAAGACTGTACTTCCTTGACAGCCATTGTGAAATAGATACTGATTAAAAGATATGTAAGAGAGGCTTGGGTTTGTACTTTGGAGATTTATAGAAAAATATTATTTCATTTTTGTAGCATTGCTTTCGTGCTGTAACTGATCGCACTCGCCCCGTTACAGAAACTTACAATACTTTACGTCAACTTGTCAGTTATCTGAACGTCAGATCCGTTGGATTGAGAGCTTACAAATTTGGACTTCGCCGACAGGAAGAGATCGTACATGAGAAATAGGAGATGATAAAACTTGATAAAAATGATATTCAATTATATAGAGAATTAGGGCTTTTGATTTAGCTACCTATAAGATTTCTATAAAATACTCTCACACACCAAATCACATAATTGTCTTCCTAGACCATTCTAATATAATATTCTATCAAGTTGCATTACCCTTCATTTAAGCCTTAGGATTATAATCGATAGGAAATCCAAATGCCCAATTAATCCTTTCATCTTAGTTAGATTGTGCGTCTCGCATAAGTCATAATTATAAATTTAATTAGTTGAAATTAATAATTCCAACAGGAGAGTGAATGGAATGCTTATCATACGATGAGTAGAAAAATCTATAACGCCTTCATACATAGAAGATATTTGTAAGCTAGAAAGGATGTAAATTTAAAGCAGAGTACTCAGTCCCGATGTAACTTTACTAGGGGTATGAGCCAATTATAACCCAGTCTGAGCTTCTGTGCGAACATCATTACTTCTTTCAATAAGCGATTTTTACCGATATTAAGCGAGAATATATATAAACAGTAGGAACTAACATCAATTTTTTATAGAAAAGGTTGAATACTTAGACCTAGTAAATAAATCATAGCTTATGTAAGATCTTTATAATCGTAGGATTTCGATGACAAAGTGGGATATCGAATAGTGAGTGAATAAGCCCCGCGAGGCTGAACAGATAATGACGTCACCTACTACAACAAGGTGGGGAGAGAAGTGACGCTTGAGAAACAGTTATTTTTTGGATTGCCGGACAGGATTTCCTGGTAGATGTCGCCAATTCCTGACGGCCAGGACAGCCTTGCCTTCGTCACGTCGATCTGAGTTGGTTATGACCGAAGCTGATATGAAATTACCTATCAAAAAGCCCGTCTCGTCTAAGTTCAAAAATCAAAGTCAACATCCACATTCCGCCTGTGTACCTCAATTAACCAAACCCTCGCGCTGCTAAGCTCTGAATTTTGTCGATAGACGCAATTAAATACGCCTTTAGGTCTAGTCGACGTTGAGAAAATCGATATACCTAGTTCTCATCGAAGCACAGCGAGTGTAGATGGGGTATGAAACCTCTTGAATCTAGCTAGAGCACATATCAAATAATCGTCTTCTCTTCTATACCCTTAAAATTATAATAGTTAGCTTTAGCATCGGGACAATAGGCTTTACCAGCCTTTTTAAGAGAGAGAGTAACGTAGGGTGCTTCACAGAACTTTACGGAAAACGATATTTATTTCCTGAGATAATCGAGTAGCCCCAATAGCCAGAAGAATTCACACATCTTGGGTTTGGATTTCCATACAAAAAGGTTGTTAAAACGTGTGTGAAATTGTTAGACTATACAAGCAACAAGTAGAAGTAGTACCTTGTTTCGTCTGATGTAAAGTCTTCGTTAATTTTGTTTGACATATTTGGTTGTTGTTTGAAGAATGACTCGGTGGACACTTTATATGTAGGCGAGTAAATAGAGATACTGTTTTGTATTTAGAAACGATGATACAATCTTCATAGAACAACAGAAAAATCGATTGATTATGTTCAACTTTCCACAGAGGCTCAACATTCACAATAGGAATCTAAGAAATGTCTGGTTGGTTGGGTTCGGGAAAGAAATCCACACGGAGGTTAATGCTGTCAGTTTAAATAGTTTGAAAACTTACTTTAATTTATTGTTGAGGATATTCGTAGCGTATTCAAATAGAAATGATCTTTAAATTCATGATGAAGATTGTTTTGGAGATATGTTGGGTCAGTCACAGGCTGCTGCTTATGGCAGTGTATGACTAAGCAAATATCGATAGAAAGCAGTCAAATTATTCAGTTGTGGAAAATCCAAGTGACAAGACAACCACCAAATTAATGCTTTCACCAAACCATTCAAAGCAGCAATGCCTAAAAAGCCGAATTTTGACAGAGAATGAGTCCTGTTAAGAAACCAAAATAAACTTCTCTTTTTTTTCTTTGATTGAATTTAAAATTAAAATTAAATATTTATTAATTTAGACTAAATTTAGTTAAATTATTCCCCGGATTTTAGTGCCTATATATATCGAAATACATCTTGACCTGAATTTTTGAGCAAATCATTTCGCTCCAATTTTCCTCGAATGGTGTTTTTTTTTTCTTTTTCGGAGCTAAGGTAGCTATCATAGCAACAGGGTAACCTACCTCGATTGGGAGGCCTTAATTTTACAGCGTAAATAGTAAATAAAAAGAGAAGCAAGCGTTGATGATATCGTCAGCATTGGGAATTTGGTAAAGCAGTAAAAGTAGATAACGTATTATGAGAACAATTAACAAGTCAAAAGTATATGTTATTCAACCCGGATACGACTTATCTAGGGAATAAGTAAATTGATCTTTGTTGTACAGTTTTATAGTTACATAAAATTGATGAGTTTTCGAGCTTCTAATTATTCTAGACATTCGTTTTTTTTTGGATATTTAGGTTTAGTTGGTTTAATGTAGTCTTTAAATGCCGAAATTAGCTGAATTTCCAAAGCAAAGAGATCTAAATCTAAGGGCTAAATTCAGAGCCAAAAGTAGTTAGTAGTTTTGTCTAAATTTACAGGGACCCCCACCAAATCTAGACCAACAATTACAGGGGTTGTCAGGGCAACTAATATACTGTCGTAATTGTGTTTGCTTATGCCTTATGCTCAGCGGAACGTTTATTAATTGTTGACCTTAGAATAGGCACATATTCCAGAGTATCTTTAGCTTCATAAATTCAAGTAATTTAGCTGCATATTCAATGATTGTCGAGATAATCAAACTCGTCAATTACGTGGGTGTATTACCATAGCCCTTAATACTTCTAAAAAAACCCAACCCATGTCGATTTGGGTTGAGTGGTGGGTGTAGGGATTAGAGTGGGTCTTAACTGGGCTTGGATCGAGATAATTGGCTGTGGCAGGGACATCGCACGCTAAATTGCTTTACCGTCTATATGAAGTATTAAGGGCAGCAAGAATAGCATCTTTGGGGGTTATCAGCTATTCGCAGGGACCAAATTTTTCCCCTTCATCTAATTTTCCTCATGAACGTAACGTCGCGAGCCAGCGAGCTTAACTCCGGTGAGCCCCGAATTTAAAAGGTAGAGAGGGCCGGGGGGGGGAGTAGAATATAAAAAATATAAAAGGTAAAAATAGTGTTAGACCCTTGAACCCCACTTAATCTGTAAGATCAGAAGAAAGAGCCAATTAAAAAAGGCGAATAGTCTTCATTTGCCGACACGCCTCGGCCCGTGTTGTCTCCACCCTCAAACAAGGTCTTTCCTTCCTTCGGTAATCACGGATGGATGAACGGAGCTCTTAATGAATATTAATAACAACCAAAAAAAAAAACGTTGATTCAGCTCCAGGAAGGAGGAGAAAAAGAGACGTTAAAAACACAGGTAAATCTAATCGATAAAATCAACCAAAACCTCCTCCATGGGCGTTTTTCCTCCTTCACCTTCTGATTCGAACCCTGTATTTGTCTGCCAGCAGTTAATCATTCAGTCATCATCGACGGACTCATCTAAATTCAGAGATAATTCATCGCTGAGGGGCGGAGCAGCTAATGATGTGACTGACGGCTTACAGGCCGGATTATTATATGATTGGCCGGGTGGGGGCCGCTAGGTAACTAGCTTAGCGATTGTTGATTCCTCAGGCTGTGATGCAGTTTGATTCTCGCAAGCTTCATCGTCGCTTTCAACTAGAAAAAGCGGCTATCTGGGAGCTCCCTTTGTCCATATCAACAAAGTCAAAGTTGAGAAGAGGTTTCTAGAAGACGATTATCATGTATATGCGTAGAGCCTGTTGGATGGCAGATTATCTCCAACGAACACATAATCTGCCACTTGATGATACCCAAGTGCTCGAGCCTCTTTTCCAAAACCGTAACCAATGCACAGAGAACCCATTTTCAAAAAAAAAAACCCCTATTTTATAATTTCGAAAGGTGTTTGTATTAATTATCTTTTTTCCCCCCAAAAATACGACAGATGTGACCTTGCGATCGAAAATCCACAAACGTTTGTGCGTGCCTTAGAATATCTGTTATGATGCTCTCTCTAACCAACATGGTCCATCCCTTTTCTAAACGACAACGATTTGTGCTGCACTTCTTATTGATTAGTCATCTGCTTTTTCGAGTGACGAGCCAACGCACGGAATGTGAGATACCGCGGCCAGCGTTTCATGTAGAAACATGTCGACAACAGCTACGGTTGGGAAGGAAAAAGAAGGAATTGAAAAAAAGAAAAAGAAAACAGTGTAATCGCGACTGATTTTTGTTATACTCATTACTTATCTTGAAAGAAAGGAGATCATTCGACCGTTTGGCATCAAGTATTTGAAGAAATTTCACAAAATACCAAATTTGAAAATAAAAAAATAAGAAATAAAAAAATAAAGATTCGTTCTTCTGGAGTTTTGAACAGATTAACTAAACCCGTGCCAAGACAAGCCACAGACTACAGAAATACATGTCCTGTCGATAAATAATATATATAGGAAAAACTAATTAAAAAAGTGAACCCACTTGTTTTTATCTTTTTGAAGAAAAAAAAAAAAATCTAAAAGTTAGTGCGCCAACCCATCGGAGCCGCCGCCGCCTCTTTATTTTATTTTTATTTTCATCCTGTGTCCCAGAAAAACAATATGTATAAAAAAGAAACATATCCCAAGAAAGTTATTGCGTGATACTATAGATTGAATCTCGATGTAAAGTATAAAAAACACAATTAATTTGTTAATCTACATTCCACTACAATTGTCGGTCCGTAGTACATCAATCAAAAAAGACACCCATGCCGGCCGAGTGTAGGGATTAGAAACTAGGGTTTTGATGGGGATGATTGATGATTGGCTGTAGTAGGGATATCTCACGCTAAACTGCTTCACCGTCTTTCACAGCGATGAAGGATAGAGTCAGTCAACCTCTCCCCTGTCGCTTTTACTAAACCCCAAGGGACAACATCTCGAAAACGCAATTGACACGCGTTTCTATGGTCTTTTTCAATGTCGTTAATTCCACCTCTTGATAATGTAGAGAGAGACACTGTGAATGACAATAAACCATCAATTGACGCAAAGAGTTAGTAGTATAAAACTAGTATAATTTCGACGCGTCTAAAGGCTATCTTTTGCTGTTCTGGCCGGCCCTCAGAGCGAACCCTTTGAGTTTAGAAAAAGTGACAAGGGGGTTTGCCACTTACTAGGAGGAGGAGTGATCACCGCTGTATCTTCGTAAAGACAATGATACTCCCATTGATTGTCCTTCATACTTCAAAGAGACGGTGAAGCAATTTAACTATCCCTATTAAAGCCAGTCATTATTTCCATTAAAACCCTAGCAAAGAGACCCACTCTAATCCCTACACCCAATCAGAAATCGACATGGGTGCTTTCAAAGTATTAGAGACAGTAAAAAAAAAAGAGGTATTATTGATAAAGTCGGTACAGCGTATGTAAATATTTATGAATGTCTCATATCTGTTTTTGATTATAGAATAAATTTAAATTTTTATAATCCCTCGCAGAAAAAGTGTCATTTCCAAGAGTTTGAAAAAAAAAAAAAACGTCACGGTAACGACACAAATAAAAATACTCGGGCGTGACTTACAACACACCACTATCACCTACTACAATCGAAAAGATTAAAATTGTAAAATTATAATGAGATAAGGATGTATATGATATCTCTCAACTAGGGGGATGCGACAATCGGATGAATCAGTAAATCAGATAATCATTCTGAATAAAAGTGTTTACATCCAGGACTGGGATCCCAATGATACTGTGAATTAAAATCAAAAAAAGACGATAAATCGAACCTGAAACTTGAAAGACTTACTCGCTATTTGCATCTAATTAAGTAATCTAGCCACTTCTTCCCTCTTCCCCAGTCTTCATCTCTCCCAATTTAGATAAAATTTTTATATGGTGGGGTTATTGTCCGATTTTCCCGTTACTGACTTGTGTCCCCCCACGCTTTCGGGTTCTTCACCCGTTATTTTTATGAAAATGACACCCGGATATAATGACGCGGCAATATGGAGATTTGCTATCATAGAGCTAGTGTTTGTCTATTGTCACATATTTTGAAACTTCATACTGGGGACCCATCAAGGCTAAGCTGAGCACCCGCGGAGCTTCTCTCCGTCTGATACTATAATTTTAAGACTGCTAAATACAATCCCAGATTTCTTCTGGCACGGCATCAGGGTCACAAATAGGGGTGGTATTTTTCCGCTGATGCATTGGTTTGCGGATTCCATGAGTCGCGCGGAGCAGAGAAATGTTTTCTTTAATTGATAGGATACTGTGGAAATAGGAATCATGAGGAAGTATATAGGTCTCTCTTCAGAATGAGGTTCAAACTTCGCCATATTATCTTCTCCTAGACTTTTACTCATCTAATTTATTACCACCATGTATTTTTCACTTCTCTCTTTGTTGCTCATTGTCATATGGGGGTTCTTAGGAGCCCTTGCAGCAACACCATATCCCAAGGGAATTTGTTCCCATGGTCCTGATGACCGCGCTTGTTGGGGAAGTTATGGACTTTCAACCAATTACTATGACGAATTTCCAGATACAGGTGTAGTCCGCGAGTACTGGTTTAATATTCAAAATTCGACCATGGCATTAGATGGAGTAGAAAGAATAGTATTGAGTGTCAATGGAACGGTTCCTGGGCCTACCATTATTGCAAACTGGGGTGATAAAGTGGTAGTCCATGTAACTAATTCATTAACGGATAATGGAACAAGTATTCATTTTCATGGTGCTCGCCAACTCGAAACAAACCAAATGGATGGTCCCTCGTCAATAACACAATGTCCTATAGCTCCAGGTACTAGTTTCACGTACAGATGGATTGCTACACAGTATGGAAGTTCATGGTATCATGCTCATTTCGGGGTACAGACCTGGGAGGGTGTTTTCGGTGGACTAATTGTTCACGGGCCTGCGACAGCAAATTATGATGAAGATCTAGGTAATCTTTTTCTTACTGATTGGGATCATAGAACGGCTGAGGTACTTGCTATTGCTGCCAGGGCAGGAGGACCTCCTATGATGCAAAGTGGACTTATCAATGGAACAAATGTGTACAATGGTACAGGTTCTCGTTTCAGAACGAAATTCGTCGCTGGTAAAAGTTATCGTTTGAGAATTGTCAATTCAGCTGCAGATACACATTTTCGCTTCACAATTGATGGTCACAATATGACAGTAATTGCTTCTGACTTTATACCCATAGAGCCATATATTACTAATGATATTAGCCTCGGCGAAGGTCAACGTTACGATGTAATTGTACATGCAAGTAAAGAGACAACAGGCAGCTTTTGGATGCGAGCGATTCCCCAATTATCTTGCTCGAATCATGCAGATCCCGACACTATTCGTGGCATAATTGAGTACGTAGGCTCAGACGGAAAATCAACTTGCAATGACAACTGCGAGCCAACAACTACTGCTCATCCTACAATAGACTCCTGCGATGACGAAGATATGAAAAATTTAGTACCTCGTCTCTCAATACCAGCATCACCAAATGTTTCCTTGTTTAACAAGCAAAACGCAACACTTCAAAGATTCCCCAATAGAGTCTTATGGGCCATGAATAATAATTCATTTGTGTCGAGGTGGGAGTATCCAACGTTACAGCAGATTGCCGAAAGAAATAATACTTATGGAAACGTACAAAATGTCGTTCGATTGCCAGCAAGAAATGAGTGGGCATACTTTCTCATTACAACTAATTTTAATACAAGCCATCCGATACATTTTCACGGCCACGATTTTTGGGTATTGGCAGCCGGTCATGGACCCTACAATGAAAGTATTCAACTACAGCTAGAAAATGGCCCACGCCGTGATGTTGCAATGTTACCTGCTCTTGGATATTTAGTAATTGCACTTGTTGTTGACAATCCAGGTATTTGGTTAGCCCATTGTCATATAGCATGGCACGCAGCCGAAGGCTTCGCATTGCAATTACTCGAATTGGAAGATGAGATCCATAAGATAGATACTGTGTATAATACAGAATTCATCGATTCTACCTGTCGAAACTGGAAAGCGTATACTGCTTCAAAAGGAGTGGTGCAGGACGATTCTGGTCTAAGATAAGGATTGACTTGTACATTTGTTTTTGGTTTGGGGTTTGGGGTTTGACTTTGGTTTTTTTTAAGGTGTAATAAGTGGCTTCACTCTAACTTCAGACAGGGCTTGAGAGCCTGTATTTTCTAAAAGATAAATGGATATACCTAAATCTTTCGATTTTAAGTAGTTATCGGCTTTCTAAAATTTTCAATATAAAAATTTTCAACCATACTTTTGAATTGGATTCCTCGGATGATAAAGCTCTCATTTCGACCTATCTAACAGTAACAAAAATTTAGAGACGACTATGTAGCAAGCCAGGGTCTCGCATAAATTCGAAGTACAAAAGCGAGACCAGCTGAGAGTCATGTGTATGATGTGACCTCAAATACGGATATTGTTCAGTGACATTGTTTTCAATGGGTAGTACTGACGAAAGTGGTGAGGCTCTTAAGCCTCAATCACGGGATGCTCACTGGTGAATTTTTAAGAAATATCAACCAATTCAAATGGCCACATAGATGGAATCAGTTGCGAAGTGTGGTCATATCTGATTCGAGTTCATTTTTTGATTTCTATCATCATATACCAGGATGATAAAGTGACCTAAAATTTTGCCTAAAAATTGACAAATAATTGACCTTTATATTGGCTTTGATAAAAAGTATTTTAATTGAGATTGTTGGAATTAAACACTCGATTCTTTCGATGAGCTAAAATAATCCTCATTTCTTTAAGTGATTGCGTTGAGTTGGGAGGTATTAGGGTTTTTCTTCCCACATATTCAGCTCTTGGTGTGGTGCTCATACTAGATAGAAATATGAGTGGTAATCTGTAGGCTCTTCCTATACAGCTTATTTCAATTTAGATATGTAATTAGTGAATTCCTAAACAAGATCGCATCATACATTCATTAGATGAAGATTGGACATTATGTTATCGAAATCACCGGGCTCGTAATTTGTAGCAGGGCTCAGAAGCTATTGAGAAGACTGAGCGAGCACTCCAAGAGTCCTTTGAAAAAATGATGGAGGCAAGAAATCGAGAAAATCAAAAAATCGAGCTTTGAGGACGCCAAGAGAGGAATTAAGTAGTACTTTGGATAATGGCGGATCACCATGCCATTGCATGCTAGTTATAAAATGCGTTTAGGTCAGACACGCGTGTTGGGGAGAGGGAGAGGAGGAATATATTGTGGGTGGAACTTTAATTCTGTGCAACTCGCGATTAAACAATCAATAATTAAATCCGAATCCCTTATTTCCTGCGCAAATTTGCTCAAATATGTCCAACGCGAAACACAAATGAGTCGAATAACTATTCAACTTTCTTCTCTATCATTTCCCATAATCCAGTTCTGTTCAAAATTAATGTTGCGAGCCTAAGTACGGCAATCAGTTAATCTCTACAAATCATGTGGATTATGTTTCATACTTCGATTGATACTTCAGTATTCTTGTGAAATAGAAAAATGCTGTATTTATACTGGTAGCATCTTATATATTTAGCGGTAATATTTTAAATTAAAATCCATTATAACAAATTAATAATCTCGGGCTCTATATAATCGATTTGAGTAAAAATTGATAGCGATGCTGTGGACAAAAGCAGGCAGTGAAAAAGCTAGCCACTTGGTAGTGAACAACGTTCGTAAGTCTTACAATCTACAAAGATGTAGTTGCGGCGATTGGTAAACACTAATTTCAGAGGGAAACCCAATGCTTGGATCGTGGATCGTGTATCAAAGAACTACAAAATCTTTATTACACAATTCAAGTCTTTACAGGACTTTGATTGCTCCTTGACAAGAATCGCGAACAGCAGTTGAGATCGGACTACCTTTCTAGTTATAGCTTTTTATCATTCACTCACCACTACTTGGTAAAAGCAGTTTTGTAAATCATAAAGTCTCAAAGCTACTACGCCATTAATAACTTCATCCCGTATTAACTTTATATATCTATGAAGGTATCCATCATTCTGAGGAGAGGGAACGGATTCCAATCTTTATCAATCAAAATCATCGTAACTGCTTGTGAATGTTAGGCATTCGTGAGAAGGAATTATTGAAGATTTTATGTATTACTATCTTTTGAACTTTATCGCGAAGTTAATCGTTAGTTTTTATCTTCCACTACCAATTGTAACTTGTTGGCAAATGTACAGGACTCTCCAGCATGGCCATATAAGAGCTTTGCGTCTCAATTTTAGTGATGAATACATCCTATCATATATGTAGTAGCTATTAAGTTGTGCCGCTATTTAGATCACTTGAAAAGAACTTCAGTCATCCACTTATTCATGCTTGGAGTTGTTGAACATCTTTTGACTCGTTTACTTCTCTCCACCGTGTACATCCATCAAGGAAATTATCTCATGATCTTTTTTAAATCGATTAATGCGAAAATGCTAAGTTTTCATTATTAAGCTGGGAGACGATGTTTGTAGTGAAAATTTTTGGCTAGTCAGAAATGATACAACGGCCAATGTTAATTTAGTATTTTTAGATTTTCGTAGCGACGAGATATATTGCTTTGAAGTATCTGCTATGTATCTAGAGATGTTATAAGGTATGGCCTACTGACGTAAAACTACTCCTTAAATAGAATAAATTTTAAAGGCGGTTTGAATATTTGTAGATGTTGATTATAGAGAGCCTTGTTAATTCGGATAAAACAAACAATTTTTAATTGTAGGTATCGCCAAGCAATACTATAATTAAAATGCATCACAAGACAACGTTAATTTATCCTTTTGACTCACATTTCTAATTTTCATAAATTAAATATCTATGTGAAATAATCTATCTGGTGTGATAATTTCGGCTACAACAGTTTTTGATAAAAATGCTCTTCTTCAGGTAAGTTTGTCCCTATCATCATTTCATTGTGGAAATAACTATTAATTTCTTACAGCTTCTTCAAGACTCTAGTGGATCTTGAAGTAACAGTCGAGCTCAAGAATGATATACTGATCAAAGGAACCTTGAAGTCAGTCGACCAGTATCTCAATATTAAACTTGAGGAGATACAGGTTTTGGATGATTTGAAACATCCACACCTGGTTAGTCAAGAAGCTTCTAAGGATACGAAATTAAGTACATTTGCTAATGAGTATTAATTTAGGCATCAGTCAAAAACGTTTTCATCAGAGGAAGCGTAGTAAGATATGTACATCTACCGGGGAGTGCAGTTGATACCGCACTACTAGAAGATGGTATGTTAAATCAAATCTTAACCAGAAATCAATCAGGACCTAACTATTGGAAAGCAACAAGAAGAGAAGCTGCGAATCAAGCTACAAAACCGAAATAATCTTTTAGTCACCTACAAGGTGAATTTTGTTTGTCAATACAAGTAAGAAAAAAAACACGCCGTTGTCCTAATGAAACTTCATTTCATACGTCAGACTATTGATGAGGCTTAACATAACCTATATCAATTGAATGTACAAATTTAACGACGAGATGGACCTTTCGGTAGAGTCAAGACTTCTATAATGTCAGATGGAGAAAGTAATGTTTCTCCTTGGAATTCGATTAGCCAATATCTTGGCTATCTAAGAACTCAAGATACGTAATACTACTATAAATTCAGCTCTAAGCTGGTTTTGGGGGCGTAAAAATATAGCAAGTAATCTGTGCGAAGTTTTAAACAGCTCTAGTCGATCCCGTCATGCGGCAGGTACTTAATATCTTCAAGCGCATTTGAAAATCGCCGAAGTATCAGAGCAAATGAACTTCGCATGTTTTTTCAAAGGGCATTTTCATTTTAGTCGTGTCACAACTATAACCTGAATAGAAAACTTCATTTGGGCCTTTTTGGCTGTAATTTATAGTTTCTTGTCTATAACTAAACGGGATTTGTGGATTACAAATCCCGCTGTGCCTACAACTCCAGAGGATATATGCCCTGGGCATTGCAATCCATGCTATGGCTTATTCACGACTAATATCTAGGGGTTACATTCTCATGGGTCTTCATTGAAGTATTTACAAATACAAGTTAAGAGTCTCTGACTATTGTTCCATTCGAATGAAATTCTTACCTGACTTTCAGGGTGTGAGAAAAACACGTACCAAAAACCACAGAGGGTCCAGCTCTACTAAAAGAGACTACCCATCCGATCATTATTGATGGCACATTTCACGCTGAGAAAACTTTTCTCTAACTTTCTAAACACGTTTATGCTTCTAAAAAACTCTCTAGGTCCAATTATCTGAGAGACACAAAAAAGTAAAGACACAAAAATCGTGGTTGAGTGACTATTCGTAAATAGTCGCTACCATATAGTTTTCCAATTCCGAGTTATATTTAACATCATTAATGTTTATAAAATACCCCGGAATTAATTTTGATAAAAACGGAATATTAATTTAAGAAATTTGAACTTTATATGTTAAGATTTTTCCCAAAATCGGGATTATACCACGATAATCCTAGCATGCATACAATGAAAACCCGCGCTTCTGACTCAAACAATCTGGCTATAAAGTGTAGGCAGCAGTTGCTTACAAGGGTTGCCCTTTAATCTACCATTACCCTTATTGTACAGATATAAAATAATGTTTACAAGCCCAGTGTAATCTTTGTTTTGAACTTAATGCTTTTTTTAAAAAAATTTAGGAAACATTATGCCAGAGATCAGATTAGTAAACAGCATCGCATCAACTTGCGACTTAAATTCTTCCGACAAGACTACTTACTATACAATTCAACTAAAGCTTCCTCGAAAAAGCCGTAAAGTTATTGTGACAACCCGCTTCAGGAAGCCAATCTCCACAAGAGATGATAGCCACGTGATATAGATGAAACCGCGCAGTTGTTGGGCCAACAAGACTTATCTTGCAGGGATCCAATTGTGTACATAGACTTAGATTTCCTTATTGTAGTTTCTTCTCTCTTTACCTTTGAATCTTATGTTATTAGAAATCAGTTGAGTACGTTCCAGCGTGAATTATTCTAAGCGTCACACTATTCAAAGGTCTCTCTATTCTGCCTGGGAAGGCCTATCTAATATCCCACTACTTCGTGTCAAAGACTTCGTGCCAAAGACTTCGTGTCAACAATTAAATTTTTAATACATATCTATAAATGAAACGATCACCTCCTCAAGTGCGCCAATCGGCTGTGGGACTTCCCCCACTC
>PEDP01000124.1:0-39683 GCA_002918395.1 Erysiphe pulchra
TTTTATTGAGCTCAAGACTTAAAAATCATGAGTCAGTACTGATGGTCTCCATGCAGCCCTGGCTCTCCGTGATGCAGGACAATGCTCCTCCTCACTCGGCAGCTAAGACGATGGAAGAGATGGGGGAGAGGGCCATTACGCCTATTTCTTGGCCTCTAACTCCACAGACCTTAATCCGATAGAGGCTGTTTGGGATAGTATGAGAGACTATATTCAGTTTAACTATCCAAGTCTGGGCGGCGGAAAAAAACGATCTCAAAATAATCTTCGATCAGTTATGAAGGAAGCGTGGGACTCAGTGCCCTCTGAATACTTTGACAAACTCATTGAGACCATGGCGGCTAGATGTCAGGCGGTTATAGCTGCTGATGGGGTTCGACAAAGTACTGACTGAAGTTATTATCTGCTGTAAATCTTATGATCGCATAAATATTTATGCAGCAAATCATATATAAATTAGGCTTAGTTTAGAAGAATTGGTCCACCTACATTTTCTCTGTCGGATGAATTTACCATACATTTTTTGCCAAGAAATTTAGAAATTTCATAAATACGGGGGATAAACTCTATTTGGTGGTAGGTTATGCTTTATTAGGCTTAGACTATCTCGCTTAAACCCATATTAGGGGCTCCACCTACACTTACACTTTCTACCGTGGCCATAGAGTAAGCGAATAATGCCTAATTAAGATCAATCATACTTCAACGACGATGCACGTAGATGCATACGTCAACATGTCTTGCCTGTAATAAACATTAATTCTCTAATGCCAACTCATGCATGTTTTTCAATATATTCAATACTGTCTTCTTCTTCAGACTGACTAATTCGGATGAAGGGTTTCAAGGATAAATAATACGTGAATACGTCTCACACAGCCCGTGAGTTAACCATGAACCTGCTATCTATCAAAATATAGTTAATTTTTCCATATTAATGAACTTCACATTCATTTTATAATTACGTTATTACATTGAATTATGCCTCGCTCACACTCTCTACATCTTTCATTTTTTTTTTCCGAAGTACCTAAACTCCTTTTGATCCTTTTTTCCCTACTTGCCCCAAAAGCAAAGAAAAAAAACTAAACCACGGATGGCGGAGAATGAAAAAAATCACCATTTTATCAGAAAATTCCGACTCATAAACAAAAGATCATAATAATATTTTAAACAACTGACTTACCAGCGATCAAGTAGCCAAAAATCTGACTCATCATCTACCACTAAGCCAGCCATGTATTTATTTCTTTTATACGAAAATAGAAAATGACGATAAACTTTGTCAGATTTCTCATTTGCGAGAAAGGATGAATAGAAATTTTAGCAGGTCATTTTGAAGTTTTGTACGATATAGCTTGGGAAAGAGTTACTCCATAGCGGTGACGAGTTGAAGGGGAAAAAAATCAGATTTGATCAAGAATTGATACTGAATTGCGTCACCAGCCCGTGTAGTTGTTTTGTAGTTTACTGGCTGGTTTCAAATCTAAGTTAATCAATTAGTAAGTACACTTGATACGGCTGCTCAAACCCCATCAGATAGATCAACACTTTTATTTTGCCCTTGCCTTTAAGAACTGGTGATAGCACTCCAGAGATCACATGATTCTATTTAATGTTCTGTATACGCAAAAGCTAATTTCAAATCTTAAATTTCTATCATTGTTCGTTCGTCCCACGATTGGCACAATTACTGTTCAAAGGAAAATTCCAGCTCAGAAAGCTTGTCTTGGATTTCGATATCAAAACTTCCAAATAATCCGGGGAAGATCTCCATCTGTAGAAACTTTCTTTTGTGGATCTGATCAGTTGTCCATAACCATTGTCCATTGTCTGGAACTTACTTCATCATGCAGGCATTACAATACAACCCTTGAATAGCTTAATTTAAGGTTTGCCTGTCTGTCAGATACCTTTCCCCGTCCGTATTAGGATGTCTCTAGTAGCTGTATCGATCGCATATTGCGTTGCGTCTTAGAAATATAAGCTGGGTAATATAATCCAAGTGCCTTGTTTACTCGTCATGTAGTGGATACGAGACTTACCTGTCCGACGTGACCTAATTGTATGTGTGCCCCACCCACTCACTCACTCACTCTGGCTGACAATGGGGTGTAAATAATTAGCTGTTTTTGTTGACAAGGGTCGGTAAAAAGCATCCCCTAAATCCGTAGTTTAATTATTTAACGATTCCAACACCGAAATGTTAGAATGGCATTTTTTTTTACAAAAATCAACCTGAAGTCTCAAAAACTAGTGGAAATGTGGACCCTTGATTTAGACTAGATAAAGCTATTGAATTTCCTGTAAAATCGTTAATGTGATACTCCAATAACGCTGCTCAACAAGTGAAGTGGCAGTTTTTTTATCTGGTTCCCAAATTGGGAATTCCTGAATTACGGATTTAGGAGATACTTTTTACCGGCCCCCCTTGTAAAAAAAAAATCAATCATAACCATCTGCCAAAGCGAGATGAAGCCAGAGTGGGGCACCCCTACAATTAAATGCCATACCTTACCCTTCTGCACTACTCTGCTCTGCTCTGTGTCCAGCCCCACCGTCATCAAATAACATCATACTCCATTGCAGCTGCCTCAAATAATAACTGTTCAACACACTTATAAAGAGAGAAATATGGCGTATAACAAGAGCTTCAATCCAGACAAATTGCCATCGTATGTGTGAAACTTTCGAATTTCTCATTTTATCAATCAAGACTTTTATTGCAATCTAGCTAAACAGGTGTCTCTCATTAGGTTTGCAGAGCCAGAAAGGGCGAGTTTTAATGATCAATTAAATTTTCAGAGCGTTCCATTAATCTGTGAAATAAAAAACAGAGGGTCTCTGAACCCACTACGAAGGCAGACTTGTCATCATACGTGAATAAACCTCCTCCACCACTTCCACCATCAAATTCGATGAATCAATCTTTGAACTACCGGTATAGTCTCATTCTAGATATTTCACAACACATATTCGAAGGTGAACAATATGAAGTGCTGACTGCTTGAAATTTATAGACATTCCCAAGTATCACGTCCACCAGCCTCACCACCATGCGCAAATGTTGTAGATCGACAGGCCTTATGGGATTTATATCAGGCTTTCGATAAAGATGGTTACCTATTCTACCTGTCTCTAGATATTCCAGCATTAACATAAATTATGTTAGGCAATCGTCAATTGACAGAAAAAGAGCTCCGTCAAGCTCTCGTTAACGCAGATTGGACTTCATTTGATCCTTACACTGTTAAAATGATGATTCGATTATTTGACGCGAATCAGAATGGCGGGATAAACTTCGAAGAATTCTGTGGATTATGGTCATTTCTTGGTTCATGGAGATCTATCTTTGACCGTTTCGACTCCGATAAAAGCGGAAATATAAGTATCAATGAGTATGCCAACGCTCTCATTGCTTTTGGTTACAGATTGAGCGATAAATTCGTTTACACACTCTTTAAAACATATGATAAGAGGGGTGTAGGTGCCATCAGTTTTGATCTTTTTGTACAGAGTTGTATCAGTTTGAAACGGATGACGAATGTCTTCAAGAAGTACGACGATGATAGAGATGGTTATATTACCTTATCTTTGTAAGTTAACTATTCCAGGTTTGTTCCAGGCTCATTGAATTAGCGAGGACTTCTTAACCGAGGTTATAAACCAACGATAAGTATCTCATATTTCATCTTTCTATTGATCGAATCTATGTCTATTTGATATTTTTAACAAGCTTAAAGACCAAAGTCTTCTCTGTGAATTAAATGGTATATTACTGCCTAGTTGAATTCGATAAACTGGGTGGAGGTATTGATTGAAATGACCCTTCAAGGCCTGAGGATTAGCACGAGTTTCAGCCAAGGGCGGTTACGATTATGAAAAATGATTGTGGTCGAAAGAGATTTATTACGAAATAAAGATATTGACATCGAGAAGGCTTATCTGGGGTAGTCATAGGAACAAGACATTGTCTTGAATGTACAACTTTAACCAAAAAAAGTGATGTATGAGATGAATGTTATGATGTTACGATGCGATGTACTATATAGAGTTTTTTAATAATGATCTTCTATATACTGAGCTGAGGTCTCTAGTTATAATTCTGGACTAATAGAAGCATTGGTTTCTATGCCTTACAACTATTCAATTGCATTCAAACATACGTGAAATCCTAATCTGATTGACAATGGAATCAGTCATTTCTGTGCCATATTTGATTCCTAAGTCTTGCATTTCAATCAGATCTTTCTTAATCTCAACACTTTAAGATATAGAAAACTAAGTGAAACTGTTGCATCTTATGTACTCGGCTTTAATTCACGATTAGCTCTAATTTAGGCATAATGAAGTTATCTTTTTTTTTCATTTTTACTATCTAAAACAGATTTATTTCAATAAAAGTATAGCTTCTTTTTTTCTACCATACTACAGTTTTTCAAGTCTTAATCAGGCACCTAAATCTAACTGGAAGTGAATAGATATCTTAATAAAAAATGATAAGGTTCTTTTTGTTGAGAATATCACCAATTATTGTCACATTTTTAACCCTATATGCCATGGACGAGAACAATTGCTCTCAAAATTAGCTTGCTAGTGATCATGATGGGCAAGGAACTAAAGAGATCTTATTTTTTGAAAACGAAAAAGTTTTTTTCGAGTTGGTCATCGTTAGAAAGGAAATATCTATCGTGGCAGTTCAATAGACAAAAAAAGGTCTTCCAAGTGACCCTATGTAGAAGCTTCTTTTTGTTGCTGATTGATTTATTGTTTACTGAAATACTTGTAAATAAAAATCACTTCTTCTGGCCAGAGGTCAAGGAAAATGTAATAGATCGAACGAAAATTGGGTCCATTTGCACAACAAAAGAAAAAAATACAGTACTAGTCAAAATGTTAAACACCGGTTTACCAAACAGCCATCAATGAAGATAAACTACAAGGCGGACTATTAATCCTATTTTAATTTATCCAATACATACAATAAATCAACATTCCACTTAGTATCCCAAGTAAAAATCCACCTAACCCATTATTTGAATCGGGTTGTGGGCCCGGGCACTTCAGCGCGCACCAAAACTTTTGTCTTTAAGGTCTATTATAGGAAGCCGGAGCCTGCAGTCCAACGTGTCAACCGCAGCTCCGGTAAAGATGATATAGGCCTATACGCCGATTATAAAAAACCTCGACACAATGTGACAACCGATCTAGGAGGCTTGGTAGTTTTAGTTTTCAAAAGTGATTATGGTCACGTGAAACCCATGTCAACGCGTGGTTGTTGGGCCAACAAACATTTACCTAGCAGGAATCTGGTTGTGTACATATACTTAGTTTTCCTCTGTCGGAAACTATATCTCTCTCTTTGAATCTTATGTTCATAGAAATCCGTTGAGTTCGTTCCATCCGAACTCGATATGGATCGTAAAAATAAAAGGCCTTGCCATTTAGCCTCATCAATAGACCGACCTGCAATCTTCTAGCCATACATGAACGATATTCTTTTACCTTGATGTATTCTGTATAATTTACTTAGATGACATCCTCATCTACTCGGAAGATATCTCGATGCATGAAAGTCAAGTCAAAATGGTCCTTAAAAATTTGCAAAATGCTGATCTACAAGCTGATATTAAAAAATGCGAATTTAATGTTACTTAGACTCGTTATTTGGACTTTGCTATAAGCACCGAAGGAATACGTGTAGATCCTATGAAGATATCAGCTATTATGCAATGGGAATCACCTACAACTGTAAAAGCAGATCAATCCTTTTTAGGTTTTTGTAACTTCTATCGATGATTCATCCGTAATTATGGAGTTATTTCTTAGCCACTTAATAATTTAACACATAAAATAAAAGATTTTATTTTCACAAAGAAATCCCTCGAAGGTTTCAATGAGTTGAAATTGAAAATTTAAAGAGCCTCAGTCTTAGCTCACTATAATCCTACACGACAATCACGAATTGAAACCGATGCATCAGATGGAGTTATAGTAGCCGTATTTTCTCAGATGAGCGATGAAACCAGTGCCACCCCGTTTCCTCCTTTTCAAAGACGATGGCACCAGCGGAACTTAACTATGAAATCCATGACAAGGATCTACTAGCCATAATACGTACCTTTGGTTACTGGAGAGCGGAACTTCAAAGTTCTCCATCTAAAATCGAAGTATATACCGACCATAAGGCCTTTGAATATTTCATGTTATCAAAATCATTGAACGCTCGTCGAGCTCACCGGGCAGAACTACTTGCAGATTATGATTTCACTATTAAATACCGCTCAGGGAAATCTAACATAGTAGGAGATAGTCTAATCCGGCGATACCAGGATATTGAGCGACAAGATAAGAAAAAAGCAATTTTGAGACAACGGACCTTATTGAAAGAAGATCAATTTGAAAGTGTGAGAGTTGATTTAGATTTGAATTTTATGGAATTATTTTGAATTGTTAAAAAAGTAATAACCTTAAACCGATGTGACCCTTCTCTGGAAAAACAACGACAATATGCTCGTGAGAAATCAGATAGTAAATTCCAGCTTAAAGATGGACTACTGTTATATGATAATGAGCGTCTAGTAGTTCCTGATAAGGATAACATCCGTACTGCGTTGGTGAGAAAAGCTCATGACCAACCATATGTAGCGCATCCTGGCTGTAAAAAGACTTTACGTTTGCTTACTACACAATACTATTGGCCCATTATGAGTAAATTTATTCAACAGTTAATAAATAACTATCACGTTTGTAGAAGGACTCACGTCAGCCATGATAAAGCTCCATGACTCTTACACCCACTCCCAATTACCGTATATCCATGGCAACATATTTGCGTGGATTTTAAAGAAATGTCAGAAGACAACGAAGGTTTTAACATGGTCGTTGTATTTATAAATCAACTAAGTAAAAAGGCTATTACCATTCCTTGCAAAAAGACCGTTAATGCAAAAAATTTGGCGGAAATATATTTTACCCATTGCTTTTGACACTTGGGGGTTCCTGAAATTGTCGTTTCTGACCGTGGCGCTCAATTTATCTCTCATTTTTGGAGCTGCTTATGCCAACTCTTGCAAGTGGATAGAAAGTTGTCGACAGCTTACCATCCCGAACCGATGGCCAGACTGAAATCATGAATCAATATCTTGATTTACGTCTTAGACCATTTGTAAATCATTTTCAAGATAATTGCAGTCTACTCCTCCCATTAATGGACTTTGCACAACTTGCTTTCCATTATGATAGTATTAATACCTCTCCTTTCGAATTACTTTTGATTGGAAAGCCCCTGCAAGCCCTAAAAATGCACGTTAAAAACTTACCAATACTGAATTCAAACAGTATATTCGTAAAATACAGAATGTATGGACATGGGCCAGATAGAATATGGAGAAAGCCAAATTTAAGGAATTGCGAGACGTTAACATACATCGCCGTGAGCCAAATTTTGATGTTGGAGATAAAGTCTGGCTTAACACAAAAAGTCTACTATTAGATCGACAAAGCAAAAAACTGGACTTCACATTGATACAATGGGAAATATTTCTAAAGCAATTATCAGATACCAGTATGTTGTTACTAAAACCGATGCCAAATCTCGAATATGTTGGGCACTCACAACCAAATTAAAAGATCAAATCGCACCATCACTGATTCAGTGGATAGTGTTGCAGTAACAACAAAACGGAAAGATAGTGTGCGTCATATTTGAGGATGGAGGAGGGTCGGATGGTGTAGTGGTATGCCATCCGGGCTGGCCTTTTAAGTGGAGTTTGGGTAGCCTTGACATCTTCCCCACTTCAGACGGAAAACCACTGGTTCGAATTCAGGAGACCCAAACCTCTTAGGGAGTGAAATTTATACATTTGCGGGGGGTACACTTGAACAATCAAAGGTTTTTTGAGAGATTTCCCTTAAATGGATATTCACGGAAGAGAAAGTACAAAGTACAGGAGTTAACTTCGTTTCTCGTAGTGATATTCACAAGTGCTGTTTGAGTGTGACTGTCCAATCAATCTAAATCACATATTATCTCTTGTTCTTAATAATCTTAGATTCCATAAGGACGTTAGAAAAAATAAGGCTGGAGGAAACGAGTTCCTACGCATCAATTCTTGCTATGATCAACATAATTTTCACCGATGTATCAGCTTCTCACACCCCCGAGCAAAATTCTTCGAAAAGCGCGTTCAGTACTTATACTTGCTACGTGCGACTCAGTTAATTATGCGTGTTTCTCACAAACAAGTTATACTGTATTCGTACAAAGAAAACACCAACCATTGATTTTATGCACCGCTTAAGATAACCATTCGTAGAGCAAATTGACTCTTCAAAAGTTCCTCGATTTGGTTACAGAGCATACAAACTAATTACTCCGAAGCCAGGAGAATTTAGCGCAAGAGCAAAAAACGGATGGTTCTTTGAATTTCAAAGGAACACAAGCAAAAACTTTAAAAATTATTATCCTCATTGGACACCGTCTTATGGATGTAAATCGGTATAAAAATTTGCACCCCATGCAACTTTCAATGAAGATATTATGTTCAAAGATGAGATAATCCTAATTGAAAGGTAAAAAACTAGAGTTACTAGTTACAACAACAAAAATTCTTTCCACATGGACCCTACAACGTCATCTAAATCTAAACCAACTGGAATTCATATATCGTCTAGGGGAGCAATCACTAACCTCAGAAGGACATATAAACTTATTAGACGATATTAGAGTATATATCACCTCCGCCATCTTACTCAAACGGATCACATGAACCACCTCGTTTGACAACACAGTCGGAAGGAGTACAATCGTTGACCTCCTTCCTAACATATGTACCGACTGAATCCAGTTCCAACCAACCATTATCTCACAGTCCTAAAATACAGCCTCAATAAATCTATAACTTGACTGACGATGAGTTAAAATACACAGTATCGGAAGACTACTAAGAAGAAGATGAAACTCGTAGCTTAGATGCTGAGGAGACAGACGAAGAAGCTCATAGAGAATCTATTGTGCAAGAACTAAGAACTTCGAGTAAATGATAGTATTATGACCGGCTGTATTCCAGTACCACAGGTAGCTGGAGAAAAATGAGCGCATTCTCCTAAACCACAAACAGAGTATCTACCAGATTATTAAACTCAATAAATTAAAATAATTGGGGGTCTTCATTATCTAGACAAAAATACACGTCCAGAAATTTGCTTCGCCATAAATCACTTCGCATTTAAGTACAAACCTTGGCTAGAAGCATATATAGATGTGAATTTTTCGACAGATCTTACTACAAGCCGGTCCACTTAGGGATCCGTCATTATTTTAGCTTCAGGTCCTACAGGTTGGCGATCAAGCCTTCAAGGGGAAGTTGTGCTGTCCATTATCGAAGCGGAATACTTTGCAGTTATCGAGACTTGCTTAGAAATTCGATAGATCAAGTTGTTACAAGAAGAGGTGAATTTCCTGGCCGAGATTGAAGGTCCAAGACTCAATATCGACAACAAATCCGCAATTTCGCTAGTCAAAAACCATGATAATCATAAACGCTCTTAAATTTGCTTTAAGAAACAATATCTATCGAGAACAGGAAAATGGACTGATCAAATTTTTTTACATACCAACCGGGAAGAAACTAGCTCACTCTCTTACAAAAGCTTATTCGCCCGTACCAATTTAATAATCAAAATATTATATTATGCAAATGACCTTACAGCCAAAGGAAATGTTAGGTATAATCCATTACATCAAGTGAGGCCTAGAGTAGAAATAAATGAGCATGTTAAGTTTAACGCATTATCACTGGTGCACGTGTGCGGGCACATGCATTTGCCTTTGTATAGTTTGTGCATATTAAAACTAGTTCACCGTCACTATCTGATACCGAAAAAAGACAGCAGCTTAAGCCAGCAAATCTCTGCACGCATACCAGCCATATAGAGGAAATTAAAGGGTAGAGAACACTACTCCAAGAATATATTTCATTAAAGGCGTGCCTTGAACAATTTGGGTTACCAATTCAAATAGGCACTTCTTCTTTGTATCGACACCGAAATCATGATAGACCTCAAGTATATTTTTTCATGGGCATAGAAAATTTATCCACCTACTTCATCAATTTTGTTGCTCATCCTGGATACTGCAATCAAGAGTATAGTGTCATCGTGTCTACGATGCGCGCTAAGGACTTGCTTAGCTTCAACTTATGATATCGTATGTATGCAGCTTTTTTCTCATAACTCTTAATTTTAGTGTCGATGAGCGCTGGAGTGTAATTCTATTTAGCAGCCAAAATAATATAGCTGCAGATTTGCTCGCCAATAAAAATCAACTTTATGAATACTTGATTTACAGCTTGATGTTTTGCTAGCTTACCAGATGAATCATAAGCTGATACGTAACTTCGGATAATTTTCAAAGTCTTAGTATCGAATATTGCACAAGATTTTAAACTGCACAGCCCTTAAATGGGGACGCTAATTGTACAACTGAAGGTCTCAAACACCTCATTTGAAGGGATTGGGTAATTAGGTCTTTTTTAATTACAATAGCAAATTATTTTCAATTTATGGAGGACCTCTCGACATTTTTCAATCTAAAAGGCTTTGTTATGGAGAAATTCAAATTCAAATTCCGAATCTCTTGTTTGTTGTCCTAGGCAACACTGGGTAAGCTAAGATTTATTCAGCCAATTAAACAAAAAAAATTGTATTTTGATAGGGGTAGTATAGTTAGTTTGACCCTGTTGTTTATTAGTCGTTTCTCTGAAGTTCAAAAAATTTCAAAGTTGTCCGTTATGGGAAAGATAAATGACACGTTAATATATTCTGAATGGCTGATTTGTGTTGCGCTGCGTGATACATATTTGCGTAGCTCATGGAAAATTCTCACTTTTCAAAAAGTCCTCACAAAACACGCCCTCCCCTTTTTTTTTTTTTTCAAATTTCTAATGGCTTCACAAGGAATGGCTCTCAAATGTCTTACAAGTTATAATCTAATTACCTAGCAGCTACTTATCTATCGATTTATGAATAAATGAATAAAATGAAGTCTTTTAGAGGAGTCTTTTTTTGGGGGAATTTTTTTTTTTGCTTTCCCGAGCCGAATGAATCTTTCAGATTGAAAATCTAGTGGGCAAGGCAGGCAGGCAGGCACTCTTGGTATTCAAACTTCTAGGAAGAAAAAGCCTATTTTTTTTTGAAGTTTAAAAAAAAAAAAATAAGAAGCTAATGGAAAAAAAGACATCTGACAAAGATTTTTTTTTAAATAAAAAAAAAAATTTAAACTTGGCTTTTAATACTATATTTGAAAGTGTGAGGTTGTTTAAGTTATTGAGGGGAGTCAGACTTGATCTTTAGTTCTTACCCAACTTTGGATAGGGAAAAAAACTGGATAGGAATTTGAACTTTCCGTGTGATTAATTATAAGCAAAACCCACACCAAATTACCATTTCGCTGATAGTGATTTATCAGATTCATGGTTATGATTAAAGATGCACATTTACTTAAGGTTATTAGTAAAAATCTGCAAATTAACAATAGGGATAACGCCAAATACTCAAAGCCGTTCATAGAGCCTATGCACTAATACCTGTGTTGTGCAGGATTCTCTCGCTTTTCCTAATGTAAAGCTACATCACATTACGAATTAGACCACAAGGTAAATGGCATATTATAACTTCATTCCAAACTTAAAAATGCAAAAATGGTCATGATTGAGCAAACATATTTTATTTACGAGCTCTGATGTTCAATTACACCCATAAATGAGGTTATCATATTAACTCCAAGATTCCAAAACCCGGCTACTATCGTTCTTTTATAGGCATACTCTCAGAAAGCCTTAATAGATCAAGAGACAAGTGAACGATTTGATAAATATCAAGCAAAATTAAGCTTTCTCCTCTTGTTGAGTTTTTTCAGTTACCTCCGGATTTACTACTTCAGAAGGCTTTGCTACCTCATCCTGAGCTTCAGTGGCTACTGGTTCGGCCTCACTTGTATCTGACGAGGTCCAGAGGGTGAGATTGTCACGAAGGAGTTGCATGATAAGCGTACTATCACGGTAAGAATCTTCAGATAGCTTATCCAACTCTGCAACAGCATCATCAAAAGCTTGCTTTGCAAGATGACAAGCTCGGTCTGGGGAATTGAGGATCTCATAATAGAAAACGGAGAAATTGAGAGCCAGACCGAGGCGAATAGGATGTGTCGAAGTCAATTCAGATTGTGCAACATCAGTTGCATTCTACATTTCAGGTTAATTTATGTAGATTTAGGTCACGAGACATAGAATAAGAAATACCTTGTAAGCCTCATGAGCAGCAGTAGCAGCAACCTTGCGTTTTTCACCAGAGGCAAATTCTGCCAAATAACGATGATAGTCACCTTTCCTATAGCATCATATAAAATCAGTTCACAAAAATTAAAAATCCGTGATAATCTAAGTGATTAAAACATACATTTTGTGATAGAATACCTTCGACTCTCCGGTCTCCGCCTTTGGGATTAAGGATTCATCCAGAACGTCAAGGACGTCCTGACAAACCTTTTCAAGTTCGGTCTCAATTTTTTGTCGGTAGTCACGTATAGTTGAGACATGTTTTTCACTACCTTTTGATTCCTCTTTCTGTTCAATCGACGAAATTATACGCCAAGAAGCACGCCGAGTTCCAACCACATTCTTGTAAGCTACAGACAATAAGTTTCGCTCATCTACCGTAAGTTCGCCGCTCAGCTTGATTATGCGTGTAATCAGCCCAGGAATCTTAGATCAGTTGGTACTAATCTGGATTGCTTGACCTACTTTGGCGACCTCCTTCATATATGTAACCATTTCATCATAACGCTCAGCTTGTTCACACAACCTCGCGAGAAAGGTTTTGCTGTAAGTTGATTAGCGATCGTAGAAAATAAAAAAGCCTGCTCGAGGCACCAGGTATATTTCGGCGAACCTTTCACGCTACAGTTACATTCAGGTCAGCTAGCTGATACCGTCAAGGAAGTAAGCACGGTTTGGAAAGATATTGGCAGGGCAAAACTCAAAAAGTTCAAAAGAAGTGAGTCACTCAGTGGACATGGTTGTTAGAGGGCTTGGGAGGGGCACAAACTTACTTCGTTCGCCATGTCTGAAGTCTTGAGTATTTTGAATTGTATAAATGAGAAAAAAAGACAGCAGTACAGGCAATGGAGCCTTAAGGTGCGAAGCTAGAACACAGAGATGGTGAGATTTTAGATTAATTGGTGAGAAGAATATAGCCCCCCTCAGATCTAACTTTGATCTGGAACCTGGAATCAAGGGGTAGCGTCCCCTACACTTAGCGGGGCGTCGCTTAATGGACTTCTCAAACTTGCACAAGCCGAAGGCTAAAAAGCTACCATTATTCAAGATATAGCATACCTAGAAATTTCAAAGTTATTATCTGAACAGATCTTGAATAAACTAGTATTTGATTTTGTCATCAACCAGCTTGTTGAATAATTTATAATTTGATTGCTGATACTTTGTGACTAGCTCAGCCTTTCCCTTCAAAATGGTAAGATTTTTATCACGTGCTCTGCTGAGAAGACCAGATCACGCTTACTTAATGTTAACAAGCCTAGTATGTGCCACTGACTCCAGACTCTTATCTCGTAAAATTGCAGACAAGTAAACATTCAGGTGCCAGATTAAAGCTAACCATCAGGAAAAGTTTGAACTTTGGATAAAGCCAGTTCTGCTTTTTTGGTGATTCAATCCCTGTGAAGGTGGGCTTGAGCACTTAATTCTATTTACTCATTCTCGTGCCTTTTTGTGATCTCTGAGCTTTTAAACTGTTCAAAAAAGACTTGATAGGGATTAATATCAGTTCCTGGAGAAAATGTAGGAAAAGAGTTTAAAAAAAGATTAGTAATGTTCAAATTTCTATGGCCCGTTTATGACCTGGGCTTCAGTATCAGAAAGATGAACATTTTTAGGATTTTCAATCGCTAGTTAGTCATAGAAAATGGTGATCATTTTTCTAAATTTACACTAATTTACGAAATTATCACTCAAATTGACACTAAAGAGAAGGTGTCTAAAATTGGGTGTTGATTTACAATGTTGGTCTATCATTTTGCACGGGCAATCATTAAATTAAAACCCCCACAATTTCATCCAAAAATATTCAACTCGAGTAGATTGAAAATCTTGCAGGCTATCAGCTGACTCCTATTTTTAAGTACAATCACTGTGTATTAGGGCAAAAATGTCGTCAGATAGTAGAATGGTATAACGCCTGGGCCCTTCTCTCCCAAGCAGAGTCTTGATAGCCTGGGTAAACTATTCCACAGAAAACAGGAGATGGTTGGCTCGAATCCAGCAGACTAATCCTCATTTCATACGGTGGAAATTTAAGGGATGGTGAAGGCGTGTCCAAATATTCTAGGGTTTGAAGTTTTCTTATATGAAAGTCGACCGTTGAGGGTAGACCAGTGTGAAGGAAAAGCGTTTGCACTTCATAGCAACAACTACAAATGGAGTCTCAGGCATGAGTGCAAATTTAATCACCTGTCATGTAGATAAACACTGTCACTGTATCATAGCCTCGAGGCTGCGTACACAAAAATCGAATTTTTAAAAAAACGAGTCAAAAATAATCGTTGTTGCTCAGTAAAACACCAGGAATAGCGAGTAAGGATTTTTCTAATATCTAATATAGTACCGAATAAAGACGCAGCCTCGCGTAATCCGTTACAATCCTGACTCATGAGCTTCATAAAAGCATAGCACTCAATATTTTGAGATTTATAAATAGATTTTATCAAAGCTTGATGGCGATAACGGGCAGACGAGTAAGTTCGTGAGGGTGGAAAACTACATTTCAAATTCTTGCTTGTTGAGCCTAAACACCTACTTTCTATGTTCAAAACAAAGAAGACATCCAATGCAAACATTTCGAACTTGATTTTAGGGACATTATGTCGATCTTCAAGTTAGGACAAGATGCTCTATGGGTTACTCTCACTGTTGCTTATGTTTTTACACCAAAATAGAAAGATGGCTTTAGAAGTGCCAATTGGGCAATTGGGCAATTTTACAGGTGTGCACTTAATATTTGTAGGCATACTTAAGTCGTGCGATTAGAAAATGGATCTACTTAAGACAAGGGGTAAAGTGTTGCTATGACCTACCGGACAGACAAAAGAGAAGTTAATAAAATTTAAAGGGTGTGAAAATAACAAGATGCCGATGTGAGAATTTACCACGTAATCCCTTTTAAATATTAAGCTTTTTACCTCGCCCCAGAATGATGAAAAGGTGTTATCTGGACTATGTTGCAAATTAAGATTCTAGCCTTTGAGCTACTTACCTGATAGTCTCGGTCTCAACTTCTGGATAATTGATGCAACCTTAAAGTTGAGTTTTTCAAACTTAGCGGGGTGCTCGCATAAGACACCGTCAGATTTCTACCCATTTCATATCTCTAATTGCCTCATCACGAAATGGACAATGCATATGCCTTAAGTATCAATGAAGTTTTGAAATCTTTTTCTGTCTCTGAGACGCAGGGATTGACCAATGCTCAAGTTGAACAAGCCAGAGAAAAGTATGGCCGTAACGGTATGGAATCTTATCCTTGTATTGTGCCGGGTACGGTAGATAACCCTCGACAATAGCAATTGCGGAAGAACCTTCGACTCCAATCTGGGAGCTTATACTTGAGCAATTCAAAGTAAGCCATTTTCCTAAAAAAAAAAAAAATTGAACAACTGACCTAGCCAAGGATCAACTGGTCCTCATTCTCCTTTCCTCTGCCGCTCTGTCTTTTGTATTGGCATTCTTTGAAGAAGATGGTGGCTTGACGGCATTTATTGACCCTCTAGTTGTACGTTGTCACACCATGGAACTTATCAGTATTTTCTAACGAATTAGATACTTACGATTCTCATCCTAAACGCTGTCGTTGGAGTTTCTCAAGAAAGTAGTGCTGAGAAGGCAATTTCCGCCCTACAGGAATATTCGGCAAACGAAGCCAAAGTCATACGAGATGGTCGACTCGCTCACATTCGAGCAGAAGAGCTTGTTCCAGGTGATATTATATCCATTGCTATAGGTGATAGGGTACCTGCCGATTGTAGACTTCTCAGTGTTCAAAGCAACTCGTTTTTAGTCGATCAGGCTATCTTGACTGGAGAAAGTGAGTGCGTTAGTAAAGATACTACAAAAATTTCAGATTCAAAGGCTGTAAAACAGGATCAAACCAATATACTGTTCTCTGGTACCACGGTCGTTAACGGACATGGCTCAGCAATTGTCGTTCTCACTGGCTCTTCTACTGCAATTGGAGATATACATGAAAATATATCTGCACAAATATCCGCACCAACGCCACTCAAACAAAAGCTCAATGAGTTTGGAGACACACTAGCAAAAGCTATTTCCTTTATTTGCATTCTTGTATGGCTTATTAACATTCCTCACTTCAACGATTCTTCTCACGGAAGTTGGGTAAAGGGGGCTATATATTATTTAAAAATAGCGGTATCCCTTGGAGTTGCAGCTATTCCAGAGGGGTTAGCTGTTGTTATCACTACTTGTCTTGCTCTAGGAACACGCAAAATGGCCGCCAAAAATGCAATTGTGCGCAGCTTACCATCTGTTGAAACACTCGGAGGCTGCAGCGTGATCTGCTCAGATAAAACAGGAACCCTGACTACTAATCAAATGAGTGTTACCAAAATTGTTTACCTCAATGAAGATGGAAATTTTCTGGAAGAAATTGATATAAGCGGTACAACTTTCGCTCCTTACGGAAAAATTTCTGCCAATAATGACGAAGTATTGGACTTAGCTTGTAAATCTACTACTATTGCACAAATAACAGAGGTTGCTGCGCTTTGCAATGATTCTAAGCTAGCTTTCGATACAAATTCCAAGACTTATTCAATTATTGGCGAACCTACAGAAGGCGCACTCAGGGTTTTGGTAGAGAAGATTGGTTCTCAAGACAGTAATTACAATAAGTCAAGATCAAGTTTAGCTGAGTTGGACTCAATTCACTATGCAAGTTCATGGTATGAAGAGAAATTTCCACGAATTTCAACGTTCGAATTCTCCAGAGATCGGAAGAGTATGTCTGTTCTTGTTGGGAATGATCAAAAACAGCGGTTGCTTGTCAAGGGAGCACCCGAAAGCATTATTGCTCGTTGCACTTCAATTGTGCAGGGCTTTCATGGAAAAGTAGTCCCAATGTCAAGAAAATTATCGGAATTCATATTAAGTGAGGTTTTGGACTATGGCAGTAGGGGTCTCCGTGTAATTGCTCTAGCAAGTGTCCAATATGATACCCTAAATCCTCTTACAAAGACGGCAAAAACTACTCAAGAATACTCTAGTATTGAGCAAAATCTTACTTTTTTAGGTATTGCAGCTATGTTAGACCCTCCTCGTCCTGAAGTTGCTGCTTCAATCCAAAAGTGTAAAAAAGCAGGTATTAGAGTGATTGTAGTCACTGGTGATAATCAAAACACAGCTGAAGCTGTCTGTCGCCAGATTGGGGTGATTGCCAATAGTGAAAGCATAGCTGGCAAGAGTTTTACGGGCCGAGAATTTGACAGTCTTAGTGAACCTCAAAAAGTTGAAGCAGTTAAAAATGCATATCTATTTTCAAGAGTTGAGCCAAATCACAAGTTCAAATTTGTTGAACTCCTTCAATCACTTGGAGAAGTTGTCGCTATGACGGGTGACGGTGTAAATGATGCTCCTGCTCTTAAGAAAGCCGACATTGGTATCGCCATGGGGACTGGAACTGATGTTTCTAAATTAGCTGCTGATATGGTTCTTGCAGACGACAATTTTGCAACAATAGAATCGGCTATTGAAGAAGGTCGTTCAATTTACAGCAATACTCAACAGTTCATTCGCTATCTAATTTCGTCCAATATTGGTGAAGTTATCTCAATTTTTCTTACTGCTGCAGTTGGCATGCCAGAAGCTTTGATCCCAGTTCAACTTCTTTGGGTTAATCTTATTACTGATGGGCTCCCTGCAACTGCACTTTCCTTTAATCCTCCAGATCATAACATAATGCTTCAACCACCTCGAAAACGAGACGAACCTCTTATCGGGGGATGGCTATTCTTTCGCTATATGGTGATCGGTACTTACGTTGGCTTTGCAACTGTGGCAGGATATGCATGGTGGTTTATTTACTATTCACAAGGGCCAAAAATAACCTTTTGGCAATTATCCCACTTCCATAACTGTTCCACAAAGTTCCCCCAATTAGGCTGTCAGATTTTTGCAGACAATTCGGCAAAGACTGCATCCACTGTATCACTATCGATATTGGTAGTAGTTGAAATGTTAAATGCTATGAATGCTTTGTCATCTAGTGAATCACTCCTTACTCTCCCCATTTGGAAAAATATGAAGCTAGTGTATTCGATTGCGTTATCTATGACGCTTCATTTTGCACTTCTTTATGTTCCAATCTTACGTACTCTATTTTCGATTGTCCCATTAAATTGGACGGAGTGGCGTGCTGTTTTAATAATAAGTGCCCCAGTTATGTAAGTTTCATATCATTTTGTAAATTTGGACTCTGCTAACCTATTAAGTTTCATTGATGAGGGTTTAAAATTAATAGAAAGAAATTTTATCTTAGAGAAAACTACAAGCTTAGACTTAAAATCTAAGAAAGAGTAGTCTGGGTTGTATTATTAAGAATATATATTGGACTGTAAATTATGTTAAGATAAATGTAGGTGTATATTTTCACGCTAAGTAATTTCATGACATAGAACAAATTATAGGTAAAAGTAAGAAGTTGAATTTAAATCTAAACTTTCGAAACCTTGAAAAAATGAAAAATTCAAATTCGTTTGGAATATCATGGTCTCAGAATTTTTTTTCAATCCCTACAAGTCATAAGTATTAAGTGATATTTTTTGTGTGTTAAATGGCTGTAATAATACTTACATTAGAAAATAGAAAAATTATCAAGTGAGCAATGTATCAGTAAATATGGTCCTGAAAAAAATATTTCTCAATAAAGGATTTAAAAAGAGTAACAGGTCCTACTCTGCATCACGAGCTGGTGGCGCCTGAGATTCATTTCTCTTGTTTGAAAGGAGCAAAGCAGAAGGTTATCGTATCTTTCGGTTATTTAATCTATTACCTTCATGAGACTTAGTCGGCTTTATCTCTACCTCACCACAATCCTCCAGCTTATTAACGGATTACAAAAATTGAAAGCGAAAGAGTTAAACATTTTCAATTACACACATCTCCATATTAAACAAGAAAAATTCTAAATGCAACTGATCAGACGCCAGTTGAACTTCCTGGAATTGGCCCGTTAGATACCTACGTAGCTTAGAACGAAGGAAGTGTGACTGGCTACTCGTTCGTTTCAAAAATACAGCACGGGGAGGAATGGCGAAGTCTTGTATTCAAGAAGGGCTCAGGTGGAGTCACAGAACTTTCCAAATAAAAATTTTGTCCTCCATTTTCATAATCTTCGTTTCATAGATGACCCAATAGTTTACCGCCCTCTTCGCTTGCATATTAGCCAAATTTCCTCATTTTTGTTGACTGCTATTGCCGCTAGTACTATATCAACAACTTCACATAGGATTATAAGAGCTGGGGGAAAATATAAAAGCTCAGATATAGCTTTCACAGCATATTGAAGACCATCTTCAGGAGCCCACGTGTTCTTTCAGTTGGCTCCGACTCACACAGAGCCTTTAGAAGACTTAGCTGCGATTTGGTAGGTGAGTATTGTGGTAGATCCAAAGGCTAAGAAAATTATGAGGATCTCTATCTTTGAGGGAGTACGAGGTATACAAATTTGTCAGAAGAGTTGTTCATCAAGATACAACATACATGTTAGATAGATGAAGCCTATAGCAACATCAAAACTCGTGATATTAATTTGCAAGTTAAGTAGCAAAAATTTCCTATTTGGGTGCTTTTGAAGTAAAATTTAGGTCACAGGACTATCAAATTAATCGGGTCTATTAAATTCAATAGATCATTTAGTTATCTACGTTCGTGTAAAGGCTCATTTAATTTAATCTTGTCGTCCTTTCAGTAAGCGCTTCGTGACTTTATCTTTTTCAATAACGTAGACATGAGCTCCCCATCCTGATAATGCATCTCTATCCACTGCATTTAATAGTGCCTGAGAAATAGTTTCAAACAAATCTTCAGGGGCCTTAATTTATTGTGAACCTAATTAGCATCCATTTTGATAGTGGGCATTTCAACTTGCGTGAACTGGCTGTGGAAAACTTACTAAGTCTGGCTCCCACAGGCCTTCACAAGTACCAAATAATTGATCACTCGCAGTGCCACTGACAATGAAGTCTTTGGCAAAATCAGGACAGCCAATGCTATCGAAGCCACATAATAGCGGCTTACCCGTTTTTGGATCTAGCCCAGCTACAACTGGACTTACATACCATGGACTAAATCTCTTTTCATAGAGTGATGATGAAACAAGATTAGCCATAGTGGAAGGTGAAATGTTTCGTTCCTCTCGAAGTCGATACATATTTGTTTTCATGCGCATCAGATCCGCTATAGTTGATACATCTGAAGCCAGACCCGTAATTCCAAGAAAAACATCGCCATAATTGAATATTTTTGGAAAGTTATTAGATATAGTCAGAGCTTGTAAACCAAGTCGGAGATCACAGGCAATGGCTACACAATCTTTACCTGCCATTGCAACGCACGCACCTCCATCTAGATTGTTGTTAGAGATTTAAAAGTCGTTGACGAACTTAGTACAGGTAGGGATTTAATTTTACTGATAGAAAATGGAGAGACCTATAGAGGTGAAATAGTAGGGTTAGCTGATAGGTAATTTGGGTAGATGATTATTGAAGACTTAGATGGGTCGCGTACCATAGCTATTGGTTACTTGAATTCTATATGAGCTCAACAAAATTAGAGATAGAAATTTATAATTCAGAAAAGAGCTACTATATTTCAATTTCAGCTACCGAATTGTCGAAAAACGATTATGCATCAAGATAGCCGCAATTTGTGAATTGAGCGTTGCTGAATCTCAACACCACGAATGATGAGGCTACTCATTTTCAAGCCTTCTTTCCGTGCCAAGCACCAAAAGTGACAGCCTTGCTTACTCAGACTAGCTAGTTGTTGCAGTCGTATAAGAAAACTATATTCGATCCAATACGTCATCGTATCCTCTTGTTACACTTCAGAGCAATAAGATTTGCTGCTATATATTGATCTCTCACCCCTCTAAGGTCTTTTTCTTTTTTGTAGGATAGGTTCTAGGACAGGAGATATAACTCATCTTTAACCCTAAGTAAGGGGAAATAAACTAGTACGTGGCATGAGGTTTTTCTTCCTGTTACCGTACACAAATTGCCTGACAGTAAACCAATCGTAGATATTGTAGAGCGTCCGATGAGGCTTTTTAGAGAATAGAAGTTTTACTCTTGGTGCTTTTCTACCCTGCACTCCCTATTATATCTGAACCGAACCATGGCCTCGAATGTTGTAGTCATCGATACATCTTTTCGACGTGCCACAATTAAAGTCACACCGGGAACGTACTTGACTGAAATTCTGGAGGAGGCGTGTCGTAAATTTAATGTGCAGTCAAAAATCTACGATCTTAAGTACGCGAGATATTATTGGTTTTGTTGCTCTGCTATTTCCTTCTCGATCTTGCGAATACTTGGATTAATAGAATTCTGACAACTGAAATAGATATAAAACCAAAACTTTAGATCTTTTCCAAACATTTCGACAAAGTGGCTTGGCTTCCGGTGCAAAACTCGAGCTTGTATTGGCTTCACGATCTCCTACACCTGTTTCTGTAGCACTTCAATTACCTACTATCTATGCATCTATTGCTCCAAATTGTCGAATAGTGGAAAAGTTTTCCAACGATACAACAATATGGATGATATTACGCAAATTTGAGTCGACAGCTGGCGACAAATTGAATATTACAGCACGAGGTGCGACGAAAGATGGCACACTACTAAAGAATGGAAGTAGTCAAATATACTACGAGATCCCTGTGTTGAACGTGATGGGCAGAGAACTATCGAATTTTGAGGATTTTCAGAAAACGTTGCGACAAATAGGTTTCAACAGTGGAACTTGCTTGATCAAGTTGGACTTCAAAAAGACAAATCAACTATTTGAAGAAGCTAAATTACATATTCAAGATTACTTTCAAGTTAATTGTGACATGAAACTAGAGGATTCAGGATCATCACAAAAGGATCTTGCAACTATAGAAAATTCTCTCGGAGAATCCTCTATTGTTTCTTTAAAAGAACAAACAAAATCAACTGAAGCTGCAAACTTCCTGGCTTTGGAATCAGAAAGTACCTTAAAACCAATCCTAAAAACTGCTGATACCTCAATTTCCAATTCGGAACAGAGTCGTTCACTGGAGATCTTTGCTCCTCCATCTAACCAGACTCCAGTAGCTGCTACTATTCCTTATAATGATGCTGATTTCGAGCCAACTATCGCACATGCTAAACTTCACCAAAGCAGACTTCAAAATAGTACTCAGAATAAGCGTTTGCTTTCTGATATTGAAAAAGAAAACCTTGAAAAAGAGAAAAAAGAAAAATTAGCCAAAGTACCTGAAGTTTCAATTAAAATCAGATTTCCTGATCAGTCAACTATTGTTTCCACTTTCAGTGCCGAAGAAACAGGAGCTGATCTTTACAAATTTACTGTCGGCTTAATCGAAGAAGAAGAAAGAAAATTCAAGCTAATTTGGCATAATAAGGGCCCTCAAATAATACCAAAAAATGATAAGAAGTTGGTCAGACACTTAGGTTTTCAAAACCGAATGTTGGTCAACTTCTCCTGGGACGGGGAAATAGATGTTGGTGCCAGTAAAAAACCTATTCTCAAGCCAATATACGCTAAGCAAGCAAGAGAAGTCAATATCCCGATAACTGTTGCGCCTGGGAATTCAGAAGACACAAAATACATTGATGGACCGAATGTAGGCACCCAAGGCAAAACCCCCAAAAAAGTTGGCAAGTGGTTCAAGGGATTGATTAAAAAATGAATGATTGAGTCGAGTTTTTAAGTTATTTTATGGCTGGAATTATGAAATTATGAAATTAATGTGATGAAACGTTATAGAAGCGAGGAGTTGAACGGAAAATTGACCAAGTCTTTTTGAGTAACAGAATCAAGCACCATTATATACTGTTAGGTTAACTATCATATTCATTCGAAGTAAAAAATCCCGCTCATAATCTAAGACTGTATTTTTTTTTCCTGGCTTCTAAACTAATAAATTCAATTCAATTCAATGAATTTTCAGTGTTTACGAGTTCCTACTGTGCTACAAAGCAGCAAAGATACGACTTACAAGACAGGTGAGCCCATAAGTAGAAGTCATGGAATGGGAAGCGCGAGATCGGATATTATGAGGGAGAAATTCATGTCATTATTATAAATAAAGATTTAGAGTTTATAAGCGTAGGTAGCAATGCCTGTTGGAATGTTAAATTTACTTAGCTAGAGACTGTATGCAGTTCTAATCAAGTGTTTCCAATAAATTTTCTCGCCGTAAAGGGTGCTAATGGATTTGTTGAGCCACTGAAGTTGAAATTATTCTTATAACATCTCGAACGGCCATCATGAAACCGTTCCGCCGCTTGTTTATGTGGAACTATGAATTGTAGACTTCACTGTTCTTTAGATACAAAATTTTTTTAAGTATGAATGAATATGGTTTTTGTAAATTATGACATTTCTCCAAAAGCTAACATCAATCCTAAATACATCAACGGGATGAGGAATAAGTGCTATTCTGTTGTTTTGGATACAACTATGATTTAAATTGGAACTTCTGACGAAGTAGTGCCGACTCAAGCTAAAAAAATTCAATTTTTTTAACATTTATACATAGACACTTTCAGCACTTATAATAAGGACAACAAATGACTCGGTATATTTTTTGTTTATGTGCTGTCATTTCATTTCTTAAAAGTACATTTTGGGTCAGATTAAATTGGATGTTCTTAATGGGTAGCAGTTGTTCTTTTAGACTCGGCGATAACACGTTGTAATTCATCTACCTTTGCTTTAGCACGTCCAAAAGTACCAAGCTGTAATATGTCAGTAAGGCCAAATTATTATTTTTGAAGTTCAACATACTCGCTTCTTAGCCAACTTTCTTGCTCGCTTATCTTTGCTGTTGCGGAGTAACTCGATTATGCGACGTTCGTAAGGTGCCATTCTAGAATGAGAGAGTTAGAATGAACAAAAGTTTTAGGAGAGAACGATTTGAAATAAATCTGAACTGGTTTATGAGAGCCACAGAGACTACGTAAAAAGACTTACCCAGATACTTCCTTGACGATTTCACGAACGAATGCAGTCCGTTTACTAAGATGACCTTTTGTTCTACTCACACGAAGTTTTGGAGTTCGTAGTTGAGTTTTCTATACGATAGAAGACAAACAGGATATCAGTGTCAGCCAGCCGGTCCATCTTCATTAAGGGGTAAAATGATGAAATATGAGTATCTCTAAAGATAATCAAGTAGTAATGTAATGAAGATCCTCCAAGAGGTGAGACGGGCGGTAAATCATACATGGCCTTTATTGATACCAACAGCGAGACCGCTTCGTTCTTTACGTTCAACAGCCATTTTATAAATCGTAATTTCGACTGCTTTCCCCAGTCTATCCTTCTTATCTCAGGACGTCGTTAGCTCTGAAATAAAATTTGTCGATGGAATAGTTACTGCCCTTAAGAGTCCTCGAAATCTTTTTTATGTTTGCTTACCGAAATAAACTTGGTGGGTCACGTGTCATTTAACGACTCGTTGATTGATTGGTAAGGCAACCAAAATAAAGCCACCATAATACAAAACATTAAGACTTATTCCAATCCTTAGTATCAGCCATTTTTTAACTTAAGAATTTTATTTGATCAGTTATTGAAGAATTCTATTGATACTTGAATTTAAAATAAAAATCTTGTATAAATTCATTTATTTATTAAAAAGATTCTGACCTATTCTTCGGACACCGAGGAGCCAGTGGGTAGGTGCCGGCTACAGTGATTTGAATGCAAGGCCTAAAACCTGTACTATCTCGCCTCTTTCCACGCCCTTAGTAACCGCAATTCGTGTCCGATTGATTTCTTGTTAAAATTTTCTGGGTGGTATAGAAGCTGGATATTTCAAAGCCAAATTTTAGCAAAGTTAAAGGGGGTCGTGATTTTTTTCTCGCTCTTACTGGATTTAGATGACACAGTAAGATAGGGTTCAAACTGAGCGGCTGAATCAAGCTTTCCTTCTGATAAGGAATTGAGGCCCACACAAAAGGAATAGCCGAGGCGCCGATACCAGACCATCAACTCCATCTTGTATGTTTGCTAATTACAATGAGGAGGGAAGAAAAGGAGGATAAGATTAGAAAGTTAAGAAAGAAAGATGTGGAGATGATGAATTTGTTATATTCATTAAACTGTCTGATTTAATGGAAATCTCCTAAAAATCCCAAGCTCCTCCGACGCAAACGAACCATTAACTACCCTGAAACCTAAAATACCAACAAAAATAACAGACTGCAGACCATTCCTCAAGCCTGTTACCGCTTCCAAGGATTCTGTTATAAAGAGAACTATTCAGAATAGTAATGACAAGATCAATATCGAGAACGCATTCATTCCAAAGGAACTATCGGATATGATTGCCCTACAACAGCATTGATAATGTGCCTGGTATGCACGTCTAATGATATTCACAACTGTCATTAGTAGTATAGACTAGATAGCAAACTAGTAGATATCGAAATTGAAGAAGTTGTAGCCTTTAAGGTATACTATACCTACGATTGACTGTAGCCAACTTTGCCGCGATCGATACTCCACCCAGTCCCCCCTAAGTCCTAAAAAACTCTTGTCTGACTAAATTAAGTGGTGATGGGATGGGGTTAGAAATATGTTTAAGAATATTGCTGTCGTAGACCCCCGAATTATGAAGAACGCAGCTGCAATTGGAGAGAACATACAGGAAGCTCATAAATTAACAAAAAACTTCGCTGGTTTACGAGAACAAAAGGGCTGCTGTAGCTCACTTTGGCCATGAAAAGTCTAGAATAATTCTGAGCAACAAGACACAAGTAGCAAGTAGCTCTAGTGAGCCAACACGTGACGAGGAGAAATCCCCAACACCACCCATTGACAAAAGGCTGTTTGTTCGTATCCCAAAAGAATATGAATGGCGTTAGTTATCTCCTATGGGTATTCCTGAGGTGGTTGTCAATAAATTTTTAATCCAGCCGTTCATCCAGGGCTTGCTTAAAGCCTGTGCTGCACAGAAGCATGGACAGCTATATTCAATGCAGGAAATAGCTTTTTCTTGTCAGGAGCTAGATTCGAACAAGCAACCAATTTGATTCCCATAATTATACCAGCTGTACCAATCCGAAAAGAACATGGGAAAGTAGAAGTAAGCAGCTCTATGTTTACAGATGAGCTTGAGCAAGTCAGTTCTATACGACTAGCCCTCGTTAAAGTATACGGTAGAAAAAAAGCCGAGGCCCTCACAAAACCTAGATGGTGTACTTCCCTAAAGCCCTAGGGGCAGGATGTCGAGTATTTGATAAATCTGGTTTTGCAAAAAAATACAAAAAGCAGCAACTGTTGGAATTTATAAAACCAGAGCACCATCGTTTGGAAGTTGTGGCTCAATATACTACTTTGAGAATTTATGTATGGCTGCTACTTAGTGTATAACGTGATTTTGATAGTCGCAAATATCTTGCGCACCCAACTCGCTCAGGTACACCAACCGAAGAACAAATGAAGACATATCATCAGGCAGGAGACATGGAATACCAAGCAGTCCTTCGAGCCAAAGTAGCCGAAGATTCCGCCGTCTCAGTCAAAAATTTAAAAGATGACTTAACAAGCATTCAAGCATTCAAGATTCAGAAATCAATGTTTACATTGACAAAATCCCAGCATTTTTGGTCGAAAATTCGACGAGTGGCGCAATGTGTTTATGAAGGGCAACCCACATTGTTTCTATTCCTTCTTGGACGTGTTCAATTTTATGTCTATCAAAGCAGGAAGAGGGACAACTACGTAGGACATTGCATTAGCTCGCTCATGCGAAATAATATTATGGGCGTACAGCCGTCACGTGAGTAATTGTCGATGTTTACAAATGGTCTAGACCAACTTCAGTCCAAGTAAGTTAGATCACTCGAGACGAGAGCGTTCCAAATTAGGGAGACCATTCTGAACTTGCTGAATCACTGAGAAGAGTTGCATCCTAATTAGAAATATAATTCCCAGACGAAATCACCATCCAATTTCCTTTCATGTGTATAGATACAGTTGTTTCCTACTTTATAGAACCATAGAAAATTATGACTTATTTTAGGCACTGCTTTCGTCCTTGTCTGATTTGGCATTTGGAATTTGCCCTTTTACAACTAAGGTTGAATGTCTTACTTGTACAAGAATTATGGTGGTCTAACCATATGAAGAAACACCCTTTCTGTGATCTTCTTCTTGATTTTGGAGGAGAAAATATACAGTATCAAGCAGTAATATACATTAGGAAGGACCCCAAGAGAATATGTTCTATCCAGAAAAACTCATCTACTCCGATCGGTGACTATTGCTAGGTGGAAGTCAACTATATTTTGTTCTTGAATTTTCATAAAGCATCACATGATCCGACATTTTTTTGACCCTTCTTAAGCTTTACAATCATATCCATATCAATTGCAATTGATGACTTCAATAGCTATTATGGACAAGGAGAGGAAATAGAGAAATGGATCGAATTTATTATAAGAGAACTTACACATCGTGTGGGAATAGACTTGGTATGGACTAATGTAAAAGAGGAAATAGCATGGCTCGACCTAGAAGAGTCTATCACAAGTGATCATGTTCAAATATGTGGTTTTATATCAAATCCAAAGGAACCACGTCGGCCTCGAATACTTCTAGTGATAAGCTTCAAGTAAAGCATGACTAGCTCAATGGAAATCTTCCAAGGCTCTTGAGCTCCTTCGACGGAATTAGGCCATCCACCTACCCCCATCCTCCTAGTTTCTCCTAATACCTAATTCCTATCCCCCAATTGCGTCACTCTCATCATCGTCAATTGCATTGAGTTTTTGGAGTTAATAATCCTAAATCTACTTGCCTAAATTATTTTTAAGCGTCATAGATGTCTGTAACTTTTAATTTCCACTTATTAGCTTTTTCTGTCACAAGGTGATTACTATTTTTGAGGGGTCTTTAAAGCCTTTATTTGAATCTTGGTTAGTTTTCGAAAATGATGAGAACATCTAGTGTTGAGCTCATGATTACGTTCTCTGTACGTTATAATAATAAATTTATCTCATGTCCATTTTATCCAGCCGGAATGGATAGTCGATTAGTCTACTGGCGGTACGTCTTTTTCCTCCACCAAAAAATAAAGACGCGCCGCCGCGTTCGCATCAGAGAACTACTGTGTATACGAGGCCAATTTTTTTTAGGATTCTTTGTACGTCTTTTTACGATTGCTTAATCCTGACTACCTGCATGGGCTTGAACAGTATCAATTAAAGCACTGAGATGAGGATAGACTGTATCTGTAAGAAGAGGAATGAGATTCATGATAAAAACTGTTTATTAAAAGTAATACGAATTTTTGGCAAAAATGATGATTAGTTAGTAATGATCAGTGCAGAATGCAGAAAATATGAATATGAATGCACATTAGTAAATAAGAAAAAACAGTCCTTTAGGTTGGCCAGGAAACGGTGTTTAAATCGAGCCCACTAATATCGCTATGCCTACTTTACTTTGGGCTTACATGGGGTACATGTAGGAAATGGGGGGTAGTTCCAGATGCGTTTACTCTGAAAAAAAAAATTCATAATATGCTAAAAAATGAATGGATCCAAAAAAAATCCATGTTTTTAACATCTTGCTCCGGCCTAACTTATTTTTTAGGCTATTATACTGACAGCGCTTCATGTAAATCCAATTACTAATCATGAGTCACTACTGCGGGACGAGCAAATACGCTGGTTGACCAATAATTACCATAATGAGTTAGAGCAGTGGCAAGGGGGGTGGTATATTTAGTAATTCCCAACTAATATTGTGGGTATGTCGTAAACGATTAGCTAACAGTTCAATGTGGCTGTGTCCCCTTACTAAGTAAATGTATGCCAACCAATAGAGGTGGACTTATTGGCTCGGAACTTTTTTATTTAGATAAGATTTGATTGGTTTAGGAGACAAAAAGTTATGAGAAAGTCTCATGGGTCTGATGTGCAGGCAACAAATTTTGAATTTTGTCGTTATTTCAGTTAGTTATTTGTCAATAATTTATTCCAAGTGAATGATAGTATATTAATTCGATCTTTAAAAATCGCTTTATCAATTTTTTTACTTCTTACTTGTATATAAAAATTTCAATCATTAAAAATGGCATCAGTTTCTGGTAGGCTAGTGCGCGTAATCCCAAAGTCACTACCCACTTGGAACAATTCAACCCGGAGTACAGCTCTTGCTGCTCTTAGACAGAAAACAAGACAAAATTCAAGACGAGGATATGCTTCTGGAGCTTCGAAGTCTAGCTCTGGACTATATTTAGGGATAGGAGCTCTAGCTTTAGCTAGTGGTGGTGGCTACTACCTATACAAGAATCACGGATCTTTACTTTCAGGAACCACTGGAGAAATCAAAGTTCTAACTAATCCCAAGTTCGAGGATTATCAAAGAGTTTATGCCGACATAGCCGAAAGACTTATAGAAAAAGATGATTATGATGATGGAAGTTACGGCCCTGTTCTCCTGAGGTTAGCATGGCATGCATCAGGAACTTATGATAAAGAAACTGGTACTGGCGGCTCCAACGGTGCTACAATGAGATTTCCTCCTGAAAGCGAACACGGTGCCAACGCCGGATTAATTTCTGCTCGTGATTTCCTCGAGCCAGTAAAGGGTTCGCAACATCAATTTATAAAACCTTAATGATTTGACGCTAATTTATATATTAGAGAAGTTTCCATGGATTAGCTATTCTGATCTCTGGACATTAGCGGGTGTTGTAGCTATTCAGGAGATGCAAGGGCCAATAATCCCATGGCGACCTGGCCGTCAAGACAAAGACGTGAGTGCCTGTACACCTGATGGGCGATTACCAGATGCTACTCAGGGAAGCAAACATCTAAGAGATATATTTGGTCGAATGGGCTTTAGTGATCAAGAAATTGTTGCACTAAGCGGCGCTCATGCACTTGGTCGATGTCACACTGATCGCTCTGGATTCGAAGGACCGTGGACATTTTCTCCGACTACCCTCACCAATGACTACTTTCGATTGCTTCTAGACGAAAAGTGGAATGTTAGAAAATGGAAAGGTCCAAAACAGGTAAGTCTTCAAAAGATTTTCACTATCGGGTAAAATTAATGATCTTTTTAGTACGAAGATAAGACAACTAAATCATTAATGATGCTTCCAACCGATATGTCCCTGATTTCTGATAAAAGTTTTAAGCAATGGGTAACAAAATACGCTCGAGACAATGATCTTTTTTTTCAAGATTTTTCTAAGGTTTTAGTCAAGCTTTTTGAACTAGGTGTTCCGTTTCCCGAGAACACTGAGCATTATACCTTTAAGCCTACAAGTGCATAAAAAATGTTGTAATTGGAGAATGAATCTGTTTCTTAGTTATTGAGGTACTGTGATATATTTTCTGTTTATTTTCTTTTTCAATGTATTTTAATCTCTCTTAATCCATTATAAATTGATGTCATCTAACCTTTATTCTGTTGCCAATAATTCATTTTTAAAAAATAACACATCATTTCATACATCGGGATCGCGTGCTTAAAGAAAGTATCCATGATTCATATTGATTTTGCACCCCATAATAAAATTAACAACTTCTTGATAAAATTAAACGCAGAGATTTATTACAAATCATGATCTAGCCTCCTTGCTTATCGCACCTAGTGGTAAAATGTTTCTAATTGTCATGCTTGTTAGATATCGTGTGGGACATAAATAGTAGATAGTAGGGATCCCCAGCCAAACCTACACTTTTGGTTTTTTGTGCAGAATAATAATAATAATAATTTTTATTGTGCTTTTGAGTCAAAGACTATGTAACTCATGTAGGTCCTCTCTGCCAACAGGCCAAGAGTACCTATTCCTCAGGTAGTATACCCTTTCCTATGCCTACTTCACGGTCCCTGTCCATCAGTAATACCCCCTCAGATCTTCATTCGAGTACACACTTAGAGGAATTATTGAATTTGTGCAGAATAGGAAATTGCGGAAATATTTTGCTTTGCCAGCGAAGCTGAACAAACAAAAACAAAACAAATACATCAAAATTCCAACTTTGAAGCCCAACATCACAATCAATGAATATGAGTTTACAATTTATAATTAAATGAAATACTTCAGTATCAAATCTAAAATTTAGAGAATTTTTTTCAGCGAAAAAAAAAACTACCTGTGGGTGGACTTATGACAGGAGAAAGAAAGTAGGGTATTTTTAAAATTTGCATTAACAGTTTTCTTGTAGTCCTGTAGGTACAAATTTTAAGCATTTTTAACAGCAGGAAAAATTTTCTAATTGATACAAAATTTAATTTAAAATTTACGTTTACTGAAGAAAATAAAAAGAACAAATATTGATAGTGATATAAGTCTAGAAGTATGGAAAAAGTCGCAAATCTGAAGATTTTGGAGTGGTGGTTTTTGCTGATTAATCATTACTTGGATCGCTTAAAGTTTTTATTTATTTTTTCCGCAGATTTCTGTTTTGCAAATTTGTAAATAAAAATCAAAAGTGTAGGTATTATAACTGCCTACACCAGATCTCTGTCGTGAGATTTGCGATGATAGTGGTGGCTAAGCTTTCTATTTATTACCACCGCTGCTTCATCTAATAGTATAATCATATCTTTCTAGACAAAGAATTTTATTTGGGTTTTTTAATATCTCTGCTTTTTTCGATTTAAAGCCTCCCGCTTGGCCTCACCATCTACTTGTTCAAGATCAGTCTTTGCAGCGATCATCTCAGTTCTCTCTTTATTTTCTCCATTCTCTTTCCTCTCAACAGCTCTGATTTCTTGGAGATCAGCCTTTTCCTTTGCCTTTCTAAACTTCTCCGCTCCGCTTTTCTGTTCCCGGGTTCCTGTTGACAGATGAGCTACTCGTGGATTTCATCTTTTCTAGCTAGCTATGCCTTTTTTTCTTCTCAAAGCATTCATTAGCTCTACTGGATGCTTGGAAAAGTTGTCTTGATAAGTCCTATCCTTAGTTATCATGTGGAGCCTCCCATTGCCAACTCCGTGAGTAATCACTTTTCCTAACTATTGCTTTCTATCGCTTAAATGGTAGCAGATTTGATAAAATACTTTTGATCCAAAGTTCCAGCTTAAAATTTGATTTCAAGCCCATTTTGATGTTTCGCAAGTGCAGATTTCCGGCCTGGCGAAGGTGGCTCACCTACGGCAATCATGAATTCTAGATCGCCATCGATATACTTTTGGGGTTTTCAAGATTATGCACCATGACGAGGGGTATGCAGAGGATCAAATGCAGACAGTGATCGTGACGGAGCTAGATTCCTTAACTCAGAGCCGCAATATTTATCTCTCTCAATTCCTTACTCATTATGCTATTTTCAAAATATTTTAAGTCGTAGTTATTTTCAATTTTTACGGGACTAACCACCCAGGAGAGACTTTTTTCAAAATTCACAACAATGTCTTTTAAATGTGTTATGGGCTGTGCCCGTTAATGTGGGACTGGGTCAGGTCACAGACCCAGCCTTCTCACGTGACCCGCCTCAAAGGGAGGTTGGGTCAAATCTTATAAATTTATAGTAAGGTTGGTGTTAAATTACCACAAATCACTAGAATCACTAGGATCAATGGGATCATTATAGACCCATTGAAAATGTATATAATGTAGCAACTCCTCTTTGATTTAGAGCATAGAAAAATATAACTAGTTTTTGAGACATTGTTTACGCGTACAAATTTCGTTAGCATTTGTCCCCTCGCAAAATGATCTATTTGAAAAAGGACCTGGTGGTATTGCCAGCAATAATATAAAGATTAGCCCGTTGTCTTAACTGGAACTCGTGAATAACAACACTTTGACCTAGGCTCTTGGATATTTTAAAAAAATTCAATTCTCACAATAATTTAGTGAACTTCATCAGAGAATGAGCCAGCAAGTAAGGGTTTTGCATGACTTTAGATAACGGAAGTTATAAGGAAGTGATCCGCTTGAAATTTGAGATCAACGTTACCGTAAGCACAAGTAAGCTCGACATCGTAGGCTAGTGCTCGTTGTTTCAAGCCTAAATAAGCATCATCGAAAACCATAAGCACAATTAAATGTCCCAGGATTACTGCCTATTTGTGTCGTAAAGAACCCGGCGGAGCGTGTCGGGATCATGGCCTCAGGCGTGCCCAACTGTTCACGCCCGCTATTTACATAAAATGTAAGATAGTTGTAGGAAAACGAAGCACAAATGTTTTCTCGCCAATTTGTCTCATTGATGAGGCAACTCGAAGTGCAATAATTGCACTAAAGATCTCTGCATCGAATACTTCTCCAACGTGTAGAATTCCATGTCACCTCTTAAACGTAGTCGCGCCACGCTGAAGAAAATAGCCCCAGGATGAGCGTCCTTGACCCTCTGAAGAACCATCAAAATACGCATATGTATCTGTTGTGCTTGATGAGCTGATCCAGCGCTGATAGTTCTGTATTCCTACCGCTTTTGTTCCAAGCATTGAAATATACACAGGAGCTGATAATGGCTCCACGGCTTCAGCTTGAGGTAATTGACGAAAAGCTCGTTAAACTCGAGAAATTTGACATTCAGGTCTTCTTGTTATACTGTCAATTTCCCTCTGCGCTACAGCTGCCGCCACTTTGATGGTACGTCCAATGCCTAAAATGTCGATATTATCAGCATAGCTAAAATTTGCAATGGAATTTCCGATTCTCATCGGTTCTATCATATAGAAAATAAAAATAAGGTGAGAGATAGGTGAACCCCGGAGTACTCCACATATTAACTCCTTGGTATCTGTTATTCCTCCTTGATACAGTTCTTATACCCTACGACACTCAAGAAAAGGTTTAGTCCAAAAGAAAATTGAATTGGGCCAGCCCTGGGCGTGCATCCGCCATTTTAGTCTATTGTGCAGAACTGCATCAAAAACCCCTGCACATCAAGTGTTACGAGTGTAGCAGCCCAACCTTGCGACTTGGCCTCCTGAATATCATGGATCACACAAGAAACGAGATCGGTTGCTGACCGTTTTGGTAGTGCTTCGAATTGCTGCTGACTTACTATGTCAAAAATTATGGCCAGATGAGGTATTCTCTTTACTAAGAGACGCTCCAATTCTTTCCCTAAACATGAAATAGCGAAATAGGTCTCCATCCACTTACTATTGACGAATAACGCCTTGCTTTTGGAAGAAAAGCAATCTCTGCAAGATTTGAGCATTGTGGATGAAAGCCAAGACGAACTTATAGTTCCCCAACAAGCTGCAAGTAGCTTGATAGAAATTCCATCTGCTTCCGGACTAGTATTACTGCATTCGATTGTACAAGTTTGTACCTCAAATTCTGTCAGATCTTCCAACCAAGGGATATGCGCCTCTGCTTGTGAATTGCAGGGTAGAAGGTCATCAGAGACTGAGAACTGTGCTAGAAGATAGTCCCTGAGTATTATTACATGTTCTGCCTAATCTGCTATAGATCTTCCTTCACGTCGAAGGGGAGGAGTAATACTGGGGTTAGGGGGGGCCGCCCACCGCATAAGCTCATAGGCACCTCGAGAAGATTTCATGTTTTCTATTTTTTTTCTCCAGTGCTCTCTTTTCGCTGAGGCAACTATTGCTATTAGTTTTTTCGCCAATGTAATGCGCTCAGTGTCTTCCACTGCTTCTCAGTATTTCAAGTGTGCAAGTTTACGTTCCTGGGTCCACCTGGCGCACCTCTTCCACTTTTCATGCTAGCGCGTTTACCCACTGCTTTTAACGCACTTTCTAAAGCCCAACAGATATTCTGAGCAAAATCTTCTGTCTCTTCTATTGTGTTCAAGAAAATGAGCTGAGGTAGCCATTGTGATACAGCCTTTACGAATTGAGATAGGTTCGACTTTGATACACGAATTTTGCCTCTGGAAGACGAATTCACTGTTGCCTTTCTAGAATTGGGTACAAAGCCGCCACATATCGGCAGGTGGTCGCTGGTCATATACTCTTCAATAGCGAGCCATGCCATTGCTTCTTTAACATTCGACCATGCAAAATCTAATGTATTTCCAATGCGATGTGTTGGTTCCCCTACGATAAGGCAAGTAAAGTTATTCTCTGTAGCCTATTTTTCTACTTCTTCTCCCTGTCCATAACAACTAGTAGTACTAGGCTGCCAGGCCCAATAAACGGAGTTAAAATCACCAATAACGGTTGATCGGGATGCAGGTGTCCAATTTATGAGAGGTTGTACAGTAGATGGATCGTGAGGCGCTTTGTATACTTTAAGAAATAAAGTGTTATTTACCTCCACCCAGAAATAGTCACCAGTTGGGGTAGATGAATACTTTTGCATAGAGTTTAACCTCTTAGGATCTTTCCTGAAATATGTTGCCGAATACTAGTACCTCCTAAGGGAAGATGTAAGTCGAAATTTGGGTGTCTTGGTTCGGTCAGACCACCAAGGCTCTTGCATTAGCAAAACATCTATTCTTAGTCCACTTGCGCGGGCTAATGCGATGCCATGCGTGGTTCCCCCTCTTTCTACGTTAATTGACATGAAAATTAGCACGTCCTAGAGGGGATAGCAGCCCTGTGGGTTGCCCTTCATAAGCATATTGCGCTACATGTCGAACTCTCGGCAAGGGATGCTTGAGAAATGCTAATATTATTTTCAGATTCTGAGCTCTGACTAGTTATGCATTCAAGAACTTTATTTTGAGTGGCGGTAGCTGATTCTTCAGCGGCTTTAGCTCGAAGGACAGCTTGGTACTCTCTTTCTCCCGCCTGACGATAAGTCTTCATATGCTCTTTGGTAGGTGCGCCTGAGCGAGTTGGACGCGTAAGACATCTACGACTGTCGGAACGATGTGGACCCCCGCAATTTCTGCACTTGGCGACAGCCATACACAAATTTTCGACGTGGTTAGTTGAGCCACAATTTCCGAACGATGGTGCCCTCGAACAATTTTTTGTGATATGGTTGCTGTTTTTTGAGTTGTCTCGCAATATCAGACTCATCAAACACCCTAAAACTTGCTGTTGGAGCTTTGGCGAAATACGCCATTCAAGTTCTATGAGGAGCCTCGGCTTTATTTCTACCGTACAGTTTTACGTGGGCTAGACGTATAGAACAAACCCGCTTAATTTTATCAGTAAGAATAGATTTGCTTACTTCAATCTCTCTTTGTTCCTTACGAAAATTTGAAGGTACAATTGGAATAATTACTGGTATCCAACTGGTAGCTTCTTCTAGTTTAGCACCTGATAAGAAAAGCCCGTTTCCTGCTTTTAGGATTTTTTTGCGAGCTTTAGAGCCGCAACGGCTTAGGGCAAATCCCGAGTGGACAGGCTTTTTCTTTCCAAAAAGTGCCGGTGAGATGGCAAGTTTTTGACAATAACTTCACGAATTCCCGCACGTGATAATTTAAAATATTCATGTTCTCGTGGCAGCCGAAAAACGAGTCTTCAATCTGTGGTAGCTGCTGTTGAGGAAACTTTACTTGTAGACTTATCTCTGATAGTCAAACTCTGAGTTACTTTTCTCACAGGAGCTACTTGTGCTTTAGTGCCCAGAGTTACCCGAGCTTTCTTCATTCCCTTACAAGTCAATGTAGACCACGTATTCTCTACTATTTGGGGGGGCTTTACCAGACTTGAAGTCTCTTTCTCTTTCCTCACACTTGAATTTACGTTCAAAATACTTCTTGGGATTGCAAAAAGTACTTTCTTAACTGCAGTTTTATCTTTTCCTAGTCCAATGCCACTACCATTAGTCGGTCGAGAGTGTGTTGGGATTTTGGCGGGGGGGGGGTGAGGTATCGACAGCCGCAACGTTGGGTATGACCAACTGTAAATATGCCTTGGAGGCTGCAGCTTCTTCTTTTTGAACTTCGTTTTTAAAGTTTGCTAATGTACTTTCTGTGTTGCTAATGGCAGTTGTACATAAAATTAGACGTGCATGGCAGGCACGTTTGCGACGTTGTTGAATCGCAAAGATCTCGACTAGTTCCTTTGGAAAGGAACGCGTTCCCGGTGTTAAGATTGCTGCTACTTTGTATAGTAGGTCTTTCTGTGCCGGGTCGCTTAGATAGAGAAACTGGCTTGGGGATTTTTTAAGGGGAATAGGAGATGATTAATGGCTCGATTCCGTTGAAGGAGCTTGAGATTCTTGGGAGATTTCCATGGAATCAGTCATGTTCATGTAGTATCTTGAATTCTTCGATTTGTTGGTTTCTTCAATATCCTGGTTAGTTTAGAGCATATGACGATATTAACTAGCCCAGATGTGGTTAGCCCATTTATAACATCATTCTCTGAATACTTTCCTCCATAGATTTTGCATTCTATAATCTTGGGTATAGATAAACACGAAACAGTCAATTCAGTTCTCGATCTCCATTGATCATTATTCTGCGACTTAGTGTTCCCCATTGCTACATCTTGTGAAAGCATGGATCATTTTATAGATCAGTTTCGATCAAATGTTAATACTCTCTCTCAAATAACATCGTCGACCCTCCCTCAATGGCTTCTCTTGTCCATATTCATAAACAACGCTTTAAGTCAGTTCGGTTCCTGAGCTTAGTCACTAATGCACGAAGTTCGCTCCAAATCGATACCCGAAGATTCAAACTCATACCTTGATGAAGTAATTGCAAGCTTGATTGATGAAGGAAGAAGAATGGGTTATGATCAAGAGAACTCAGGCACTGCTATGATAGCTCGAAAACCTGCAAAGGCCAAACCCATTTGCAAATACTGTGGGAAGATCCATAAATCAGAAAATTGTTGGCAGGAATTCACCGAAAAGAAACCTACTGCTCGACTTTCAAAGGCACCGACTTCTTCAAATACAGAGAATCAGAACAATTATTTCGATCAATTTTCTCCATCAAACATTGCCTTTCTATCTCAGCATCATCATCGTTCATTACATACTTGGATCCTCGACAGCGGTGCTACACAGCATATGTGTAATGAAAAGTCTTTATTCAGCAAGTTGGAGCCATTTTCGACAACTATCACTATTGCAAATAACAGCAAAATGAATGCAACCGGAAGGGGGGAAGTCAAGCTCACCACTCAGAATGAAACGTCCTTTACACTCGTCAATGTGCTTTATGTGCCCCAACTAGCCTCCAATCTTCTTTCGGTTAGTTGTCCGACACGCCATCCACACATGAAGTTTAATTTTGGTAATGGAGAATGTCATATTATGTTTCAAAACACTCTTCTTGCTACAGTAAAGCAACAAAACTCTCTTCTTGTCTTGGAAACCGACAGTGCTCATGCTTTTACATCTCAATCACAAATTGTCGACAGTCTCACATGGCATAAACGGCTCGGCCATATAAACGAGGAATATATGACTATAGAATCCATAACCCTAACCCTAAAATATACTTCGCTCAATTATCGGTGATTATAATTTTATAACCTTTATCCCGTTTAACGACAACGATGGAATCACTAGACTACAACGGAAACGCTCAGTCATAGAAGACCAACCTTCAACTACAACTTTGAATACCGATACTGATACCATCTGCCATAGCTCACAGCTACATCATCAAAGCGTTTATAATTCACAATCACGTCTTTATGACGAAAGTAGTGCTTTTAGAGATAAACTATGTCTTAGTAATGGGAGTTCCTCAATATGGGATTCCAGGTACGCAATGATCAATGCGCAATTACAAAATTATCCGATTTTCCTACCGAAATTTTTAAAATGATGCGTATATCTGAAAAAACCAGGGGCAAGGCGCTGAAAATATTGACTCCGTATTATATTCCAGGATCCTTAACCTCTTTTCGCTCGGATACTGAAATAATACAGTCACTTATTTCGGGATTTGTAAATCCGGCTAAACAAAAAAAAAGCCATAAATGAGTATCTTCAAGCTCCGGGAGAACCATTTCATGAGTTTGATATTTGTTTTCTCACTGCTGCCAACGAAGTTTGCATTCCTTCATAATCAAGGGTTGACGATTTATTCAATAAAATAACAATATTCTTGCAGAACGTTACAACGGGATACAAAAGTTCTGGAGAAATGATTTTAATATCGCTTGTGCCAAATTCAAAGAACTATCTAGTATGATAAATACGATAAAGTACAATAAAGTTAGAAGGCAGCTGGCTAGCCCTTTGCATCCCGAAATCAAACAAAACCACCCACTCCCAACAAGTGGATTGGAAACTCGCCATCGAATATTTAACAGAATATACATGCGCCAAAGTACCTAAACTGTGACAGAAATCGTTAGCTAACTCAACAAAATTTGAAACGATAATAATAATAATCCATTTATGTCCTTTTTTAGTCAGTGACTATGAATCCGTTAAATTAGAATCGATAGGTTTGATTGATTTGTAAATTTCAAGTATTTAAATATATATAATCGTTCCTTCTG
>PEDP01000125.1:0-39627 GCA_002918395.1 Erysiphe pulchra
GCGCGATCGCACTCGGATCTTGGCATAGTCTGTCAGCGAGTGCTGACGCTTGGCGGTACGTACTGGTGGCATTTTTAGCCAACTGCACGAAGGGAACCACAGTATGTGTTAATTTAGTGGGGTAGAAGGCTAATCATGTGAATTACGTGTTATGTATCAGTTTTCATGATGAATTTTGTGGTCAATTCTGTATGTTTGCCAAGACTGTGTACAAGTCTGGGTTTGTCTATTTAAACGCAACTATGATGCACAGTGGAGGGAGGGAGACTTTATACAGTATTTACATTTATTTTCATTCAATTTATGATTGCTATAGCAATAGGCCCTTGAACTACCCCAGTAATTATCCTTGCCCTTTTGCGCCATTTAGAAACTAGAGAATTATTACATAATGTCGAAAATTCAGTGTGGAGAAAAATACATGGGCCTCCAGGGAAATTCAAGCATGTAAGTGGCTTATTTAGACTAGGATCGCAATATACTAATTTGCATGGGTTGCGAGAAGGAAAGAAACGTGACGTTAGACAAAAACAGCCAGGGATAATATTAAACGTGACGCGAAATATCAAGATATCTCGGCTAAGCAAAGCATATGATCATTCAATTGCAAGGATGATCAGCAAAAAGCATGGAATACCCGTTACGGTGATTTCTCTGGCATCTGATGATTGCTGCAAAGGGATGGAACTTATCATAGAACTTTCAGGAAAAGCTTGAGGTGCATTTGCTAATTCATTAGTCTCTTTTAAATAGCCATTTGGAACATCTAAAGGCCATGGTATCCAGGCTTTTGTAGCTGTAAATTTATTCAAGCACAACACGATGGAACGAACAGAGGTCGTGACCCATGTCGATTCGGGTTGAATGTAGGGATTAGAGTGGGTCTTATTTAGGTTTTAGGTTTAGACAGAGACAATTGGCTGGATCAGGGATATTTCACGCTAAATTGTTTCACCGTATTTTAGAACAGAAGAATTAGGGACAATGATAGAAGTTCCATCATTATCAGATGACATGAAACGAAACAAAACTAATCATAAGAACAGCTGCTAGATTACTTTTGATAGAGTCGTGCTTGGAATCGGAAATAAGGGAAGCCGGCATTTGAGGCACAAACTTAATAGATACCATGCAAGTTATGATCACGGACCTTCCTCTACCATACACGGCTTTTTACAGCACCGAAAGTTGCTTACAGTACGAGCACGAGTTTAACTTGTAAACATACACGTAATAACGACTTTCTCTATGAAAGCGGAGTTCTTCAAATATCAGATATTCATCATTACTGGAATTGCGGACGAACACCTCAAGAAGTAGTAACCGGTGAGATCCATTTAATGTCTTTGAATCCCCCACCTCATACCCCGAGTTATACAATTCGATGAAGGAGGGTTACGTAAAGTGGCCGCACCCTGATTAGTTTTGAGATCCAGTCTCAGAAAGACATTAAATATCTGTATTGCCCATCTTGTACCCTACAAGGCTACATTTGAAGAGCCTGGATAGTGTCACAGTTTGAGTATAGTCGCATGAGCAAATCTAATAGATTTATGGAAATTATTTACAACATTCCTTTGACATCTTGACTAACCCGAAAAAGATGGCCAAAATAGCCATTTGTAGGTCTTGAAGATGTATTCGCCACGTTTACTTTAAGGGTGGTAGAAATGGAATGTCCTAGGCCATGTAACTGGTCCGTGCAGTAGAGTAGTAAGCGGCTCAATTACAAATTAGGATACAGGGTCGGATGGTAGAGTGGTATACCGTCCGGGCTCTTCTCCCAAGTAGAGTCTGGGTAGCCTAGGCAACTACTCCACTCGAGACAGATGATGATAGGTTAGATTCCAACAGACCCAATCATATTTCGCACGGCGGACGTTGACAGGAGTGTGGAGGCATGTCGGTAAAATCCAGGGGTTGTAATTCCCTTGAGGGTAGACCAATTATGAGGGAAAAGCAATTGTACTTCCTTCGTAGTAGCGTCTACAAATGGAAATTGAGGCATGAGTCTACCTAATAAAAAGTTGTATCATCCAACATGTAAATAAAAACTGTTTCTGTGTCATAGCCTTAAAGCTGCATACACAAAAAATGATTTTAATAAAATTAGGATACATACCGATAGTAGATAGTACCTACCTACCAACCAGTAATGCTGCGCAGAAAGAAAAACATTCTCCAACATGCAATTTCAGGCAATCATCACAGAAAATCCTGGTATCATTGATCAACGGTTGGTGACTCCTCCTTACTGTGCCAGTCAAAATTGAGGTTTCTTCAAAAGCGTAAAAGTGGCCAGTAATTCACACCAAATCTGATAGCTTGGCCCCTTCGAGTGGACAACGGGGAGGAAAACTGGAAACGAAGCACAAGATTCGAGTTCGAAGATAAATCGTGTCATTGCAGCGTTTTGATAGTCGACTTCAGAGCCTATTTGAGAAACTAATTATTCAGCGGACGCTCCTAGCTTTTGACTGATCATTTCATCCGAGAAATTAGAGCGTAAGATTATTATGCTAGGCTTCAAGTTGTGTCGAATGACTAAGCATTGATTTCAATTAAATGTTCTCAATCTGTCAAAATATCTCCCAGTAAACTAGACGCCTTTTTGTTTTCAATATTGGAGTCTTCATTAAATCATTATTTTGTAGCACAGAATTTCTATATTCAATAGGTGGTTTATGCCCAGCAGCAATGAGTAGTGAGTAGCAAGAATCACATGTAGTTCCGACGTTGGGTGAAGGCCAAGAAAAAAAATGTCACTCTTAGTTTGTCAATTATTTTTTTTGCAGCTTGATATCCCTATACAAACATATTAAGCTGTATTTTTCCATAATTGAATATCCTCCTGGTTCGGGTGGTTTGACTAGTGATAATTGTAAGATCATGCGCCCTACAACGTTCTTTGGATAAACACTACTACTACTTCTACTACTACTACCACTACTACCACCCTGCTGGACCCATATTTGGCCTCCATTACTTCCGAAACTTAGGATTCATTCAGCGCAACTGAATACTGAGCACAACTAGCTTGTTACCTAGCTCAGAAACAACACAGTTTCGCTACCGATTAGTCTCAGCTCTAATGAATACCACTGCTTATCTCCTCCCAGAGGCCCAAATTCAGTTCTAATTCTCGATGTCTGGTTGACTTAGAAAAAGGTTGTAGGTATTTAATAAGGAACTCCAAACATGGGAAATAACAGTACCAAAGAGGCGCGAGGCCCTGACTTGGCCTCTATTCACGGAAATAATGAAATGTCTGGTGCTCCAAGTCCATCAGCCTCTTCTACTCATCGGAATCATTCACAGACGCACACATCACGTCAGGGGCGGGAAAATAGAGCAGACCTCTTTATCTTGGGAATAGGTTCGAGTCCAAACAATCCACTCCCTGAACGTCGTGAAACAAAGCAGGAAAGAGATGCAAGAAAACTTGAGAAAGAAAGACAGGCCCGCGTTAAGGAAAGGGAAAGAAGTCTTAAGGAGGAGCATGTCGATGGGGGCTATCTTGTTACGATGGGAGTATACACTGGGATTGAAGATTTCAATAAAGCAGTAGTCAGACAATTAATAGTATGTCTTATTGTCGACTTTTATTTCAACAACTACTAATTTTGCTAGATCGAGAGGAGATTGGCACCATTCTGGAGAGGTCTTAATGAGTATTCAGAGTCATGGACTGAACACCAATTAATAGCCGCGGGTAGAGGTCTACCTATTTCTGCCGCACGTAACATACCTGAAAGAGAAGCATTGCAGACCAATTCGAAAACCTCTTTAGATTACTTAAATCAAGACTTGGGCTTGACGGATTCAATTCCCAAAACCCCTGCTTTAGCAATATCCGGTGAACCCAGTAAACCCTTTCCGTCAATCAATCTAATTCCTGATATGGCTCCAACCTCATCATCGAATGATAACTCAATCCAATCCTCCACATGTCGACCCAGATCAAAAACATTTGCATCTCTTACTAACATTTCTCAAGGTCTTGACTACTACGATATTGTTCCTAAAGAAGTTAAATTACCACACGATCCATATGTCAATGGTCAGCCTATCGAAGTTTTCCTATATAAAGATGTGATTGATTGCCCAATTTGTTTTCTTAGTTATCCGCCTTATCTCAATAAGACAAGATGTTGTGACCAGCCTGTATGCTCGGAATGCTTTGTACAGATCAAGAGGCCTGATCCACATCCACCTGAATTGAACCATTCCACTCCTAACTATGTGCCCGAAAATACTGTTTTTGAAGTAGAATCATTGGTTTCCAAATCTGCATGTTGTCCTTACTGCCAACAACCTGATTTTGGAGTCATATATGAACCCCCAGGCTTTCGAAGAGGTGTTATATACGTCAATGATTCCAGTGAAAACTCAAAATCATTCCATAACATGCTTCCATCCTCAGATGAATCCGAAAAAAACAAATCTTCGCTATTATCAGTAACGTCTCATAAAAGACGAATGACCTCTATCTCTGCGAATGCGCCAACAGTTATTACAACCGATCGAATTCGTCCAGACTGGGCCATAAAACTTGCTAGCGCGAGGTCATATTTAGCACGGAGATCCGCAGCTGCAACTGCATTGCATACGGCTGCTTATTTAATAGGGAATGGAAATACAGATACTCGCAGCTTTAACTTCAGATCAAATCGATTTGCAAGGAATCTAGGCGCTGATATTGGTACTTCGAGTGGGTCTGCTACATCTGCTCAAGGAGGACGTGATAACAGTGGAAATGTATCTGGCCAGACTTCCCCAAATCGAAAGGAATCTCAGCGGAATGAAGCTATAAGTCAAATAAATAGAATACATGATATTGAAGAACTGATGGTGATGGAAGCTATTCGACTGAGTTTGGCTACTGAAGAAGAACGAACACAGTGATTGGCGAAGGATTCTAATTTGTAGTTAGGATCACTAGTGGGGCGGGCATTCGCTAAAGCCTCAAGTACTGGGTTAGAATACACGCACGATGATATAAGTGTAATTTAGAGATGTTTTTCATCAACGCTAATGATTGGTTTTGGCTGAGGCGCGATACGGTTTATATGATTGAGATAATGGTGTATGATTTTATTACTAAAGGACGTTAAATTTTTCAACAAGACAAGAGATCTACTTTGTGGCTCTATGAGTGAAAATTTCTTGAAGACTCAAGAACATGGATTTAAACGATTAGTACTGAAGCTAAGAATTTTTTTGTATGTGTTTGGGTGCGATTCCACTTGGAATCTTTATAATTCGACATTTTCAACAGATTATACAGTCCAAATAAATATATATGTATAAACATATATGTGTTTTTTTAAAAAAATTAAAAAAATTCTGATCAACCAAAATAACCTAAATAATCCGAATATTTATTTTGAATCTTCAATCAACAACATTTGGCGCCACTCAAACGCATCATCTATACGTTGCCAAAAATCTAATCACAACACAACACAACAATCATACATTACATAAATGTTCTAAAGAGTACATTCGGCTAAAATTTTGTTTTATAATAAAAATTATCCTACAAACTAAGTTACAAAAGGGTTGTAAGTAAGATATTAAGGCTCATAAAAAGTGGGTCTGAATGAGATTTTGTTCGAATTTTGCAAAGACCGCTCGCTCTAGCGCACGCAGCTTCACTTCAGTTAAAAAACAATTTAAAATTCAATTTAAAATCGATAGGTACAGATTTTGGTCAACCATTAATTTCTAGCTCTATGGTTGATGAGTTGTGTTGTGATCAGTTTTATGACTATGAATAGATAATGAGTTTGGGTGGTGCCAACTATAGCTAGCTATTTGATTGGTAAGTGTAAGTCAATATAATTGTCAGGGCCTTAGTTCCCCCCTTATTAACCTTCTCTATTGATTGAAAATATAAAATCTTCTCTTTGCTTGCGGTAGGGACCAGCAAGTAAGCCACGAAAAAAATTAAAGATTGTACTAACCACACTAATATTTAAATACTGATCATACTCCCCTCCCCCTCCCCCCCTCTATCAAAATACTATTTTTTTGTTTAGCTGAGTATATACTAGCTTATCCAGTGTTGCCTAGGACAACAAACATCAGATTTTGCATTGACTGGCTATATAACCTCTTCGTCCACAGTACAGCCTCTTAAAGTAAATTTTATCGAAAAGTCCTTTAAAGAATACAAAGAAAATTGCTACTGTAGGTAGATTAGACTCAATTGTCGTTATCAATCCCTTCAAATGGGTTTCTCGAGACTTAATGTTGTACAATCAGCATCACCTTGAGAGGGCTGAATCTTGTATGATTTAATATTCAATTTTAAGACGTCAAAAAAATCTTCGCAAGACACTTACCATTCTGTGATCCATTTAGTAAACTGGCGACTACATCACTAAGCCTCTAATTCAAGTATTCAAAAAAAAGTTGATTGTTATTGGTGAGCAAATCTACGGTGATAAAAACTCTGTTTTGGCTGGCAATTTGAATTAAATTCCAGCGTTTTCGCTGATACTGAAATGATGAAGTCTACCACAACTTTGGTATTATTACAAAAGAGAGAAGAAGTGCCTATTCCAATTACATTCATTCTCCCAGGTCAACAAATGAATTTTTTTTTTTTTGCGCAGGGCAAAACCCAAATTCAGTGCTCTTTTTCACGCATACAGGTAGTAGTTTATGTATGTCATTTTAATACAAAAATAGCTGCGATAAAAAATTCCGTGATAGCAATTAATCTAATTGTTAAAAATGTAACCCCCTAGGGTGTAATGATCACATAAAAGAGTCACACTAAAGTGGAAGATCTAACTTCTGTATATTAAACTTAACTAAAAGGAAAAAATGTCTTAGCTACATCACGCACAAAGATCCATAGCTACTACTTATCCTGTGCGTGAGCCTTTGTTTACAAGTAATAATAAAACCCCATGAACATGAGCCTAAACAATAACGATACTGACAATAACAACAATGACAACAATCTCATAGTACAGGGTATCTTAATTTCAATTCTTCAAACTCCTGATAGATAAGTATCAAGTTAACATCCAAAGGGTTTAGATGGGGACCTAATGCTCTAAAGATTGCATGAATTTCAAAAGCTTTAGGTGTGCCTTGAAATTTAATGTCATCGACAAAACAAACGGCTAGTAAAAAAGCGATTATTTTCTGGCATTTCTTTAATGTCGACAAAATCAAATCCCCACGGGATGTTGTTAGTCTATCCATTGATTGATTATCAACTAGAGTTTTGAGTTTGTTGACTCGACCAAATCTTTCTATTTTCTCTTTCCCGAGTTATCTTCACGCCAAGAAGTCAATCTAGTTTACCAAGTATACGAAATTCAAACCTTTAAATGCTTTGCGGAATAATTATCACCATTTTTTGGCTAAAGATCACCTCCAACGCATATTCTAGCCTTGAATTTCAATAAATATCCTATTTCAGCAGTATTGGATGCATCAGGTCTGTTTGTTCTCCTTGCTAAAAATTTTTCTTGCTCTCAAGTGTACGAAATTGCAACAAAATTGCCTCTCAGAATTTACGTGAATATAAGTTATTTTGAAGTTTCCGCCAACCTGATGAAGGGGAAGAGAGATTGATCGATGGAGTCTTTGATGTTGCTTTGCTTTACTTTACTAACCATTGAGATATCTAAAGAAACAGCAAAGACAGTCAGATCAAAATTGTTCATTTTTTGGTCATATTTCGAGTTCTTGGTCCATTAGTTATGTTGGACTCGTTGATATTGGTATTATTTTGTTATAAAAAGTCGATAATTTGGTACGGAGGTGTTGATAATTTTGCATCGGATTTTCCGGACAAGGAGCTACAATTCAAAAATTAATTTTTATCGTTATGGGTACTCAAAAATGAGTCTCCCAGTGTACGCAAATCTAAATTATGGTAAGAAACTTCTTAACTCTTTTCTTGCTACTTATCATTTTGACTTTCTGACTAAAATTCTGTAACGGCGTCGACGCCGTTACTAGTATTCACCGAGCTCATGCATGGATGCCTTAGGCTAATAAATCCAGAATTGTATTAATAGATTTCACGATCCAATATTCTAAGAATCGTACATAACCTCTTTATCAACATCTATCTCATCGTCTACGACGCTATCTAGATCCTGTCAGAGTTGTAGTTCATTTTGGAGTTCATGTAGACCTTGTTGTACTTGTTCCTGTTCTTTAAGATCTCGATGAACGTGGAGAACTCGTCCAACTGCGTGACGTACAAGAACAGGAAGAACGACCCCAAACAGATCTCCAACGGCACCAAGGGACTGATCAAGAAGAAGAAACAGATAAATACCAAGTTAATGGAGTTCAACATGAGAATCAAGTCCTTATTGTGCGTGGCCCTCTCCTCGTTGTACAACGCGTAGTTCAGCATGTACATTATCAAGCCCAATGACATCTTAATCAAAATGTTCTGGTACCTGATATCCGGAATTATCAACTTCTTGGCCTTGGCCTTGGACTTGTTGATCTTGTTGTTCATGTCCACCTTGTCCTCCATCATCTCCAGCATCATATTCAAGTTGAGATTCATCTTCTCCAAGTCCTTGATCCTTGACATCATATCGATCTTTTCTTGATCAACATCTAGGGCATGTTCATTGACTCTATCTCCAACTTCATCGTGTCCTTGTTCACCTCCGAGATCTACTCCTTCTCCATGATGTTCCTCCCGTTGTATTTCACTTCCCCCTTCCAGCCCGAGGCCAGTGCGCTTGGAAGGATCTTTTCCAATTCCATCCCGTCCATCCGGATGTTTGCCATCATCAGCTCCCCGGGCTCCGACTTTTCCACTGCCCAGCACACTCCCACGATCCATCCCAATATCTCATCCAAGACGTACCCCTTTGACTTGTCCAAGGGCTCTACCTCCAAGAACAACGCCGACACGAGCTTGTACCTGTCCGCGGCCGATGTCATGTAAAATTCCTCCCTCATTTTGGGCTCCTCCAACTTCAAGGACGCCGCGTCCGGGTTCTTCGACTTTATCACCACGTTGTTCCAGTAGTCTTCGTAGCCCGCCTTCGCCAAGGCCTGCAGGTCCACGGACAGGTCCATTTGCACCGAAGTCGTCCTTGCGAACAACCCCTCAACGGAAATTTCCTCTAACGGGCAGGACAACACCCAATTGAGCAGGTCCAGGCCCGGGTTGCTGTGCGGGATGTTCACCCCGGGAAACTTCTTCGTCCTTCCCACCTCCGAGACGTACTGGCAGACGTTTGAATCTATAAACGCCTTTGTCTTCGCGAACCACTCCTCCGACTTCACGTCCTCTTCCACCATCTCCAGAGCCTTGAGGATCCTCGGCTGGGACTTTATCACCGAGAACAGAAAGTAGACCATAAACATCTCTACCGCTGACAACTTGCTTTTCTCCATCCTCATCATCAACATCTTCCTGTAAAGGGTAGAGTTCATCTAGCCGAACGTGGCCCACAAGGTTGTCTTCGACGAGATCCATTTCAAGAACGGCGTGTCCACCGCGATCACTTTCAACGACTCCGCCACGATCGCCATGTTCCATTCTTTCTTTTTTTTGTCCAAGGATTCTAGACTTGATGCGGCATTGTGAAAGTTTTAAAGATTGCGTTGAGATTCGTTACAGTAGTCAGTTGCTGTGATTCGAAAAATGGTACTGAGGAGATTTTTAAAGGACTTCTTGTAGGATATCAAAACTGATAGCCTGTGTTTTTCAGCTATCATATTGTAAAATTAAATGGAGGTGTAAATGTCGTGAATAAAGCGTATGTGACTTCCTTGATTTTCTTAGGGATTTGCTTATGAATTTGCTTCTGGTATCAACAATTATGTAATTATGCAACCGGGCTCATAACCTTTTGAAACTATACTTTGTGGAAGCATATTATATTTCTAATTGTATGACAAATATAAATAAGGGAAGTTCCCAGTTAATATACATTTTCATCACTGACTCTAGTCTTGATATGGCTTAGCGTTTAATAAGCGAACTTGAGGGTGGACTAAGATCAGTATCTAGCTGTTCAATTACAACAAATTCTTGAATATGAATACATAGTGAAGCGTGACAAAGCGCGACTAACTGCAATCTTTACATATAATGCGGATGGATCAGAAAATTTTAAGATTTGGATAATTGAAACTGATAAAGAGCCTCATTGCTTTGTAAATGCAAAGGTTAAGCAAAGCTTACTTCCTCACGTCTGGCAGTTGAATAAGACCACTTGGAACACAATAGATATCTATTTGGCCTGGTTTATGGCATTCGACAAACATGCCGCACCTCAAAAAGTACTTCTTCTTGATAACTTCTCTTTACAAGAAGCAGCCTTTTAGATTTTTTAGGAAGAAAGATGACATGAGCAACCTTTCTCAAACGATCGAATTGAGTTCCTTCCAGGCACAACATCACACTACCAACCTCTAGACCAAGGAACTACTACTCAAAAGAAATCCTTGCATAAGAAGCGCTGGCTTAATTTCATGATTGCAAAATAAAGGTTGGTAAAGATCCCAAATGGAAACACATGTTCTGAATACTGTTCGTTGGGGTACAATGGCAGGGTAAGAACTAGACCTAAGATCAATTTATAATTTTTTGGAGGCATTCAACAAACCTTCAGCTTCCAAAATCTACTTTTACAAATATAATACATGAGATAATCAGCTATAAAGAGAAGAGTAATGCAAAGTTAGAAATAATAGAGTGCTTGAGCAAATAAGTAATGAAATATAAGACAGGATGCGTACAATTGAGCCAAGTACTTCTCGTTGGATGGATGTTAACGAATTTCCTTACCGTATTGGAGAGACTGTTAAAATATCAGAAGAATCTTATCTTGATCATATTGCTGCAACCTTTCCACGAGCAACTAGAGATACAGTGTCTGATGATGATTAGTTGGCAGGATTTGAAGTCCAAACTACACAAAAACAGGCAATCGAAGTCCATGATTTCCTTCTATTTTTAGAGCATCAAGGAGGAGTGTGCTCAGTATCTCAAAGATTACTTTAACAAGAGAAGCGACGTATTGTAGGTCTCATCTTTAGGCAACAGAGAAGACAAACAACCTTAATTCTAAATTCTTCCCAATCTCCTTCGAACAATTTTAACAGATGTCTGATTTATATATCTTTTTGTTTAATATTCTTATAATTTATCGTTGATAGCTGGACAAATAGAGAACTTACTATTGATAACTTTCATGAAAAACATTACAAAGTTATTTTATTGTTGAGCACTTTTATTCCTCCATGCTTTCCACACTTATCCTTCCATCTTTTTACCTGTTCAAAGATTTTTTTATTTTCACTTGCAAAATATCCAACTAGCTTGCCAGCTTCAAGCTACAAGCTACATCTTTCATCTTTCGTCTTTCACTACTCTGGTTTTTTTTTCCTCGAATCTTCAGCAAAAATCAAATCTACCCTACCTACCCTATCCTACCCACTCGTTGTTCTCATAGGGATCCAAATCTCTAAATTTCTTCATAGTCTCTACCGATAGACTCACTGCACTGTACTGCTTGCTGCTGCCTTTATCAACCTCATAATACGTAACTCATGGGAAAGTCTTTAAGATTACACGGCTAAAGGCTTTCATCTCTCATCACTGAATCAAAGCACTGTGCTCCTGCTTTTGGTGTAAATTTACTTAAATTTGGTCTTGTTATTCAGAACTCCCAGAATCCCTTATCCTTTATCCTTTCATGTAAAATATACTTCCAATATGAGATGGTAAATCTTTGTCTGATTTATATTCAATTAGGGTGGCTTAACTGTATAAGAAGTGTGAAGACATTATCAATATGCATGTTACATCCCCAAGCCCGTCTTCTATTACGAATTTCATGATCCTCGAGTCATTTCTCAAATTTTTTTATCTGTTGGAACGTATAGTTTATAATTTACAGTTTTTCATGATATCATCAGAATACTTTTGCATATTTTTAAATATATATAAAATTTTTGCTTATAAAGAAAAAGTTTTTCTACCTAGAATTTTGATCAGAGCACGAACATTCATTAGAATAGTTTTAGAGCACTATGGTATAATTTAATTAGAGATACTTTTTCATCAGAACAATTTTTCTCCAATAAGAAAATTAATATACAAGAGTGTAATTCCCAACCCTTACACCTTTAACCTAATTTAGAACGGCGCCATACTCCTAGAAACAATCGGTAACTTTTGGATCAAATACAAGTTACCTAACGGTAAACAAGAAATTACATAGTTAATAAATACTATACTTTCTTGAAATCTATTATCGAGTTAGTTACAGAACCTATTGCTGAAATATACAAAAATTACCTTGAAGCACGGGATATATCATTTCGAATGCTTGATATATTTCTTCTCGAACTTTTGCTCCTGTTAGAACAATTTTGCCGCTGACGAATATCAACAGAACAATTTTTGGTTTAATCATTCTGTAGATGAGGCCAGGAAATAATTCTGGTTCATATGAACTGAAATTGTGATGACGAGAAGCAAGACCTTCTAGACGAATTGGAAATTTGATGTCACAAGATCCAACAATATTTTGGATCTTAAAGTCTGTGAATTTGGCATTGAATCCCAACTTCTGAATTATTCGAGCATATTTCCTTGATGCCAGTTTTGAATCATCTTCCGACTTGGCGCCAGTAACGACCATCTTTCCGGACGCAAATATTAGGGCTGTTGTTTTGGGCTCCCGGATCCGCATAATAACGGCCGCAAAACGCTGGTAGGATTAGCAAGAACAAAGGAGAAGAGTGTCGCCTATAGTCAGCGCAAGTACCTTAGGATTATATTCAGCGTTTCTAGCATGAAGGGCAATCGTCTTGAGGTCTAATCGACAATCGAGATTGACCGTGGCAACGATATTTCTTGACATGCAAGATAAGCCTTGTATTCAGCTTGAGGCTGAAGGGTTATACATACTGTAATGTTGGTACAATACCACTGACCCCTGTACTCACTACTTGGGTGGCAGATGGGGTTGCAGCAGGTGTCGCGGGAGTTACCCCTTTACCACTTGTGGCCTGACCTGCGTGCGGAATATCATTTTTCTGACTATTATTTTGCTTTTCCACTTCTGAAGAAGGAGGTGTTATGTCACCAGCGCCACTTGGGAATGACAGGGAGCCTGGAGCAATGAATGTCTTTGCTTGAGCGGCATTTGATGGATGAGTTTGAATTTGCTCCATTTTTGATAAGAGATTTTTATCTTATGACTCAAAAGACTGACTTGTATCTAATTAATTTCTTACCCCAATTGAGAATCTTCTGCCGGTAGAGGATTGAAAGTTGTTTTTTAAATTTCTTTATAGTCGGAGATGAACAACTGAATGTCTCCCCTATGTCTCTGCTTGATGAGAGTATGAAAAACAAAAAAGTTCGATTTTGCACCAGCGATGAATTTATTTCAATAATCTAGATAGTTTCCGTAAAAGACTAGCTTTGTAATACGTCGTACAAGACTTGGATCCCTTGAGTAAATCCAACGACCGAAATTCGAGGGAATAAATTTTTGCCTCTCTTTTTTTTAATTAGACGATCAGTGATACAAATATTTCTTGCCAATTGACCGATGGTGGATTAGACCAGATCGCAGTGCAATGGCAGTGGTGAAAATTGAATCAGACGTCGTAAAAAGGAAATCGTTAAATAAGAGATTGAAATTTCGGTGTGGTTCGCGAAACGTAAAAATTTTTAGTATTCCTAGGAAAGGGCGGAACGATGTTTAAGTACTGCGGACAAGTACGGTAAGCGAAACGAGCCAAGTGTGCAATTTTAATAAAAGGCTACATGTGGATCAAAGTAGCGAGTGGTATTACTACATCGCTGATCCAACAACATAACTCATCGTTATGACGAGAAGAATTCATATTCCTTCCTAACAAAAACACCAGCTATCTAAAATTATGAGGCAATCTCTCTTATTCGTACTATTTCTTATTGAACAACGTTCAGCAAATCGCTGTTTAAGCTCAAGTATCACTTAATGACAAACAATTCCTCTTCTCCCTGCATAGGATTCCAAATCAGGCCAAAGTCACAATATGATGTTTATAGTCTATTGCAATCAGCTTGTTTACGAATTAATTGGTATTGGCAATTATGAAATACACTGGGTGAACTTTTTTTTTGTCTACGCAAATTGATTTTTCAAGAAAAGGAGAAATAAGAACAGGGCTGGGATTGTGAATGCATTATGGAAGGGGAGGAATAGGAAAGGAGAAAGAATAGGTCGAGAGGAGGGAGCGGAGGCGGATTAAAAAAAGGGGGCAGAGTGACAGGGGACCTTATGACGTAATTTTAATACTCCGACGTGCAGTCATATCGGTCGGCATTTAGGTTTACCTGCCTGCCTGACAGACGATCGAGCTTGGGCACCGATTGTCACACTTTTGTAAGCTTTTTCGCATAAAACACTCGATCGTGTAAGGAGACGGGATAGATCGATTGTGACGAACAACAACAACAACAACAACAGGTGACAATTTTTCGTATTTACATAGCCTGGCGGAAGCGCGGACGGTTGGTAGGTTGAACGGTATATTACATGGATGGCAATAATTTCAGCAGCGTCGTGTGAACGAACATTGACGATCTGTTTGACTTGTCTCTTCACCAAATTATTGATTAGAGAAGAAAAATGCGATGACTTGACGATGATTTGAAAAGCAACAAGACATGAATAATGACTTTGGTTCATTCGTGTTTGAAGACCGGAACACGTGACTATATTAATGCTCCTTCTCGTGCTGACGCGATGGACGTGAGTTGCTTTGAAACATCCAACATCTCCGGCCATCACTTTTCACACAATCTGCGTTTTTTCTTTTTCTCTCCGTTCCCCCCATAGCTCAGCTCAGAGCTTAGACGTTAGCCTAGCATTTCACTGCTCTGAATCGTGCGTGCTCCCAGGTGATATATATATTATGTCCCATCCCATCTTCTCCATCACTTGTGGCTGATGGCAGCTGGACATAAATGTCATCTCCATGGAAACTGAGATTTTTCTTAGCTCTGCACTCGAGTCATTGGAGTAATTAACTACCGTCAGTTGTTTTGTTTACCTACCCGCTTGGTCGATAAAAAGAAAAAAGGGCAATTTTTCCGGAAATCGGTGGATGAACCACAGCCAACAAACAGTTCTTCAGTGATAGACAACTCCCGCTTGCTTTTGCACATCCGTTGTTTGTCTTTTTCTTTCTCATGCATTCATCATAACTCAACTGAGTGATTGCTTCTAAACCAAATGCCTGTCTCTCACACATCTTTTCTACTATTATTGATTCGTATGTTTGAGTGCTTGGTCAAAGCCTGCCTAAATTGAGTTAAACTGAGTAAAACACAGCATGTCTAATGTTACTTTAGTGTTCCTTCCACTCTCTCTCTTCCAACTCCTTTTCTGTACCATTTATAGCCGTGGTATTTATTCATCCGAAAGTAAAACTTGGGAATAAAATTAATGCCAGATCCAATAAATGGAAATACTAGGTTGGGATAATCTGAGCACAAACTCCTTTCCCATTTTAGCAGGACAAGATTAATGGATTTCTTATTATTACTGTCATTACCCCTTGGTTCGCCGGTCTGGTCGGTCACCTTAGTCACGTGATGCAATTCTGGGTTCTAAGGCGCATTTGATGTAATTGTTGTTGCAAGAAAGATCCCTCCTTCTGAACAGGCAGAGCTTACCGGTAAAGAAGCTGCTTAATTGGATTTACACAGGCGACCACAAAATCAATTTCTTACTGATTAGAACATCTTACAGGGAGCTGCAGGTTCTGGAAGCCGAATATTAAGGCTTCGTTCGCGATTTAATGCCAAGGCTTGCCAAGGAAATATCGGCTGCATCCACCACCAACCAACCAACCAACCAAATTGGCTATACTTTACCGGTGTAGCCTCTCTCCATTCTATTTGGAGGGAGCGAGCCTGTTTCAAAGGAGGACCCGTGCATGCCATATACATTAGACACCTCTCCTATTCCTTGTCGAAAAACCGCCGACTTATTAATTAAAGCAATTGGGAATAATCATAAAAGTGAAAATTCTGTGCCTTGAGTAATGTAATTTGTGAGAAGGTCTCAAATCAAACATCTTATTGAGCTAAAGCTGCGTGTGCTAAAGCGGTGTTCGCAAAATCCGAGTAAAATCTAATCTCATGCTTTTCTACGTTTTCTGGCCAATCAATTACATGAGATCTTGGCAGCCTTGAACTTCCCATGGTCCCTTTCTCTTCAACAGGGAGCCCCTGACTCTTTTCTTTTTGTATCCAATTAAAATAAGTCTTGGCAACTTCATACATTGTGTCATGGGGATAGTGGAGTGGAAAAAGAGGATATTTATGGGTCCGCTATGCCCAATATTGCATGATCTATTATCTACACCCAAGTTCAATTTGACCGGGAAAATTTTGAATTGTGTTTTTCCACATGCTGATGATTCTGTTTCTGGACAAATAGCTTATCATGAATTATGTTTCTTTGAATTTATTACTCAATGAATTCTTCTATTCAAGCGCTGTAATATTGTCATTCAGCCTTCAAATGTCTAGTTGAGATGAGCTTCAGCCCATTCTTTGCATGTTGGCATAGTCTTTTGAGATGCTGGAAGCTCTGAATGAGCTGAATGTCATCGATATCCTCCTTTTCTAAGTTCTATGCGTGTTATCCGCTCGCTTTCACAGAGATATCTTAAGGAGCCAGCGGCGAGTTCTAAAAATGTTTTGCGGCGGTTTTTACTTGAAGACTTAGCATAAGATATAATCTGATTTACATCAATTGCTTTTAGGGTCAAGGTCCTTTCCTCTTTTTAGAGGGGACAGTTCCGCAGCGCAGTCAATAACTAGCTTGTCTGCGAGAAATGCCAAGTTACGCGTCAATTTGCGTCTATTTTTTGCCAGCTTCATGGAGCCCAAGAATCTAAAAATTTTCTTTAATATTCATTCGATAATATTTAATTCTTCAACTTACTAAAATGTTTTGATCTCTTGATAACTGCTTGAATTGAGGTGTTGAAGGTGGATGGAGTCTGAAGTGGATTCATCTGCAAAATAAGATCTTGGTAACGAGTAAAGCAATGAGTCTGCGGAATAAACCGCTTTTCTGTTAAGAAATCTAATTGTTATTACCAGTCAAGCACAAGATGAAAAGAGCTATATGATCTTTCGGCGGTCGACGGATATAGAGGAGGTGATGGCAAAGGATTAGAAGCATCTTTAAATTACGGAGATGACAATACAAGTTTTTCATGTTGCATATCGCTCCCTATGTTCAAGGGAACCCCTAGAAGAGGAGAAAAGAGATGGCAAGCGTAGATAGAGCTAAACAATCAGGGATATTTTGTTGTTTACCACTTAAAGTATGTGCTAAGGGATCAAACATCTGTCACTATTCTACTTTCTCTGTCTACTCGCTTCTCGACAAAGAGCTTTAGTTCCTAGTTCTGGCTTCCATTGGAGCTCATACTAAAGATGGCAAAATGACGAAAAGGAATAAGACAGATAGAAAGCAAGATCTGCGAGATAAGATGAAGTAAAACGTTAGGAGCTTCGGTTCAAATAAGAATGTCTTCTTTTTGCTACATTAATCATCATCTATGTAGGACATACCTGCTTCAATGAATTTGCTTATTAGGTATTTCAGGAATCTTGAACGACTTAGATGATGAAATTAATACTAATAGTCTTCCAAGGATCACGGTTGACGGCTACATAACATCCACTGATGAGCCGGCACTAGTTTCTGGATTTAATGAGGATAGCACTGACTCCGAAGATTCATATCAATTCGTAACATATCCCCATGAAGATATAAACTTTCGTATGGCTATTGAAAAGGTGAGAGGATGTGGACAGTGAGAGATTTTTACCGTATTGCTCTGTTTCCCAATATACAGATTGACTAGTTTATATTCTCAATTAAAGATGAGCCCTACTTGAGTTTGGAGTTCCTGGGCAATAGTAGTATTCTCAAGACATTATTAAGTACAGCTGTAATTCATAATTCATCAAAGGTTATGGCTATCAGTATAGATCTCACGGCAAACCCAATCAATAAATAAATTTAGGGTGGATTAGTATAGTCACTTAATGGGGGAGTTACTAGTAAGACGCCATTGGCGTTTTCCCAATAACTTGATACACACGGTTGAACTTGGGATGGTAACAAGCAATAGGGCTCTAAATTTTTGAACTCTGTGCATTGCCAGCAACACAAGCCCACGCAGCTATAATTTTAAAAATTCGCTTTAGTTTAGCCAAAATCATCTTGCTGAAATCACAGACCATTTTGTGACGTTACAGCTAGACATAGTACTTTTACGTAAATTCAAAGTGACAAATACAAGAATCACCAAATACACGTCGTTCTTCAACAATTCAATAAATCACCACCATTTTAAGCTATGAACTCTAATAAAGAGGGCAGCATTCTTTCAGTTATTCAAGCTATTGAGTAAGGCTAAATTCAAAACATTCGAACTGCTGTAATTGCCTATGGTGTTCCTCCACAGATCTTCGACAACGAATTAAAGGCATTCCTTCTCGACGCGATTCTACCCCCAAAAACCGTCGGCTCTCTCTCCGAGAAGAATCAGCTCTTAGTCAATATATCCTCAACCTTGATTCGCGTAGATTCCCCTCCCCGATCCTCTGAAGTACGAGATATTGCGAGTATTCTCCTCGCTGAGCGTCCAGAATCATTTTTTCGCGTCGGCCAGAATTGGACCTCCATTCTTATTAATCGACGCCCTGAAATCAAAGCAAAATTCAGTCGCAAATATGATTATAAGAGAGCTTTATGCGAGGATCCAAAAGTTATTGGGGAATGGTTTAATTTAGTGCAGAATACCAAGGCCAAATATGGTATTCTAGAACACCTCGAACTCTTAAGGAGCTTATTCATCAGACAGAGTATATCAAGAATCGGGTTTGCCAGCATCAGAATAGTCCTCCTAGCTCTATTAATGGAGCTCTGAGCCAATTCGCAAAAGGAGCTGAAATGATGATGTATTTTGCTGTACTTCTCAGAGCTGAAGTAAAGGCCGTAAAAGAGGCTAATGGGGTCAAAAAGCGCAGGGAGAGAGAGCAGAAGAGGCGCATTGCACAGGATGCTAGTCTTAGTCTATAGGAGGGGGGAAGCTTAGTCAAAGGAGCCAAATGGGGTGGTGGAGGAGGGGCAGCTAGAAACTTTGAGGGCAAAACAACCACGCTGTAGTATTTGTTGTAGTACCAGACATACTGCCCGTAAATTCAAACAGCGTCAAAATGTAATTTGCAATTAATTATAATGGTTTTGTGGTGGTGGTGGTGGTGGTGTATATATTTAATAAATAAATATTTGTCGCATTTTGGCGATTATGCGCACCGCTCGCTTGTGAAATACGTTATCTTGAAAATTCATGATTTTAGTGACTCACAGAATGCGCAATTTGATATGACAGGGGTATTGATTTAAGCCTAAGGCTTACACTATAGCTGGGTTATTGCTGTGATGGAACTGAACCAATCTAGGAAGACTCTCCCATATTAACTGATGATAAGTTTGTTAAGTGCACCCCAAAGAATGGCAATGTCCATCAAACAAAACAGATTATCACTTCACTTATGAACGCTATTAAAGGTCTATTTGACCTCACGAACCTTTACATATTAAAATTAGAGGAAGAACATCCGGGTGTAGGTACAGATTTTCTCGCTCTACTTGCAGACGGTGCCTCTAGGGCCATGCGGTGGGAACTTGTTTACATAAATTTATAGAACTTTAACTTCACAAACTTTATAGTTCCAAAACTCTCGTGGAAAGAAATTTTTGGAGTACTTGAAAACAGACTAAACATTTTGTTGAAAAAGCAGTCAATCAGAAGAGCACCGCCCAGTGAGTAAAGTAAAGAAGATCGTCGAGTCATTATTAGGCTTGCCCTAGATCATGGAGCACGGAAAGCTAGTCCCTTCGAACTTCGTCAAAAGATTGAAAAGCTCATACCTGATAAGACTCTTATTTAGACGTATGAACAGTTCTATCGGGTGTGGCAATCCTAGTAACTACATCAGCTAAGGCTGCAGCTCTCTCATAGTACAAAGGAGTGATCGAAAATAGTTTTGGGGATGCAAGCGTTGAAAGAAAAGAGGCATGGACAACTTTTGTTGTAGGGCCGGTCCCTGAGAAACTACGTGGGCTAGATGGTTTTTATGATTCCTTTGATGGTCTCTTACAGGTTCAATTTTTTCTGTTAGATCACAGGCTGACTTGCTGATGGAAAGCGTCAAAAGGTGTAAAAGTGCTTAGAAGCTTGGAGTGATATAAAGATGTTTTAATTGAATCAAGAAGCTTAAGAGGTTCAAGGTATTCAAGGTATTGAAGCAGTCTAGAGATAAAAAGAAAAGACTATACCGTCTATAGAATCCAAGAAATTCTGATATTGACAGAAGACAAAGCATCAAGCTTAACTACAAAGGAATACCTCCTATTTATAGGTTGTGGTACCTCCCCCTTAACCTCAATAAACGAAGAAAACTAGTAAATATCTCTAACGACGAAATCCACAAGATAATTTCTTCGTAGAATGCGATGTTGTCTGATCTTTGACTTGCTCTTGTCCGTTTCGTTCTATAACGTCACTAATAAGTGACGTTATAGGAGAAACTAGTAGTAACTAGAGTTAAAAATAGAATCCACATAGTTAGTTTCTTACACGCTCCAATTTGTGATTTCGTATCAATCAGACATGTTGGTTGAACTAGTCGCTCTCTGAATGATAAGCTTTTTGGGGAACATTCGTACTTGTGTTCCTGAGATCAAAGCTAGCAAATTTCTCTCTAGATTCCGGTTATTTTGTGACGCTATTTCTGTCTAGAGAATTAGAAAGCGGAGCTAGATTGTAACTTGTGATAAGTGCTATGGCTTCCACGGAATGCGCAGCCTGCTAAATGCAAAGATTATGGGACTGAACTTCACGCCGGATCCTGTACAAAGCCTGCCAAGTGCTTAAATTGCCGAGATTCACATTGCTCATTAGATAAATCATGCTCCGCTCGTCCAAGCCGTAAGAACAGTGTTCTTATTCCTGCTACTCATAATCAGTTTCAACAAATCTGACTTCCAGGTCAAAGAGAGTTTGCTAAAACTGTTAATCAATAGTCCTTTGATCCATTCTGAGGGATAGACAATGACCTCTAAATGATACTACGCTCGATTATGATATACTTGTTACGACTATGCGCTGGAATTTCCGTGTCAAACGGGAGGCTAAATCACGACATAAATATCTAGACACTGAAATCTTCTCCATCGACTTCTAGGAAACAGCCATCAGCCTTCCGCTATTTCATCGCGTAAAGGCCTAGAAACTGGAGCAAGAATAAGTTTCGAGACCATCCATACTACCCTACCCTCGTGGGGGCGTGCCCTCGGAAAAGATTTCCGAATCATGCAACCCCAATGGTGGAATGAGGGTTGCTGGCTGACACCTTACACACATTGCCGAGTAAAGAAAAGGCAAATGCACCTTTGGCGAAATTTAATTTCAAAAAATGTTATGCGGAAAGCAAAAAAAAAAGGCCCTACTGGAACTTTCATATTAGCCAATTTCTTGATCATTGAAAAAGCCAGATTTAAAATATTCCCAAACGTCTTCATACAGACAGTGGCACTCAATTTTCAAACTCGGAACTCCCAAGAAGATTTAATTTCTCGTGGAATTCAGTGGCATAAATCATCCTTACATGCTCCAGAGCAAAATGGGATCGCTGGAAGGAATGTGCGTACAGTCACAGAAAAGATACGCGTAATTCATTTACAATCAGGTCTCCATATTAGATGTTGACAATACTGTAATAGCCGAGAGAAATAACATGTACTTGAACATAATACGTTTGAGGAGCAATCGACATTTTGAGTCTTCTTTGTCCTGAAACACTTCAATGTTGGTGAGACCTAGAGAATTTGACAAAAAACATGCAAATTCCAAACATTTTCTTTCAAAAGTATAAAGTTGTTGGTGGAAGATACAAGATGGTGATATATTCTCGCTAGCCCTTCATGATGGCATAGAAACCAAATAAATGGAACATTCAATAGTTTAAGGTTCAATTTAGCCACTCTGAGACATACTCCAACCATGGGTTATTGATACACTGTATATACTGTTATCAGCTACAAAAATACGAACACTACTCATATGGAATGCTCAAAAAGGTTAAAATTTCTCTATGGATTTTCTATGGAAGGTGCTAAGCTGCAATAAATATTATTATTATTAACATTTAATGCTAAATAGGCACACAGGCTAGGCTCGGCCTCTAAGCCTCTGAAGAGCGTTTGGCGTGCCTGCATCGCAAATTGCAGCCAGATAAATCTATTGCCTGGTAAAATCCTATCTATTCGTCCCAGAAAGCTCGATAACACATTGAAACCTGCTGCCTCCAAAAAATTTACTTGTTGCGACTTATGCTAGTGCGCCATTAGCTGTAAATTTTTTTAAAAAAAATCGTGATAAAGAAGAATGAAACTAGAAAGAAGAGCAAGACTTAAATAAAAATAAATACAACAGAAAACTTATATTTAGATCAAGCAACCGACACGTTTGGTTGTGTTCTCTTGCACCAGTTTCCAAAAGCACGAGCCCCAAGAGTTCTTCCGAAGACCCATTTAATATCACCTTCCGGGCCACGGAATAGTCTAGGGCGGGGTTTGTGCAGGTCTGCCAATCTACGACGGGTAAAGGGATGTTCTGGAGTATTCTCTTCTCCACCCTCTCAAACTAGGGTAGCATCTTCAGGTTTAAATTGACAATGCTAGGCTGCAAAGTTGCCATGTGCCGATCGAGCGAGAGAAGCAGACCAAGATTTCTTCAAGTTAAGAAGCATAATTCTTCGGGCATTTTTCCTGAAATAAAGATGTTTAAATACTTGCGATCGCAGGGCCCCATCTTGTTTCACGCAATAGAGCGACAACCGGAGTGATCTTAGACATAGGTAAAACTGCTCGTGCCGCTCTGTTAATCGCTCCCAGAATCCGACTTATTGGCCATGGTGAAGTTTTAGGGCGGAACCAGGTTTCGGCACCATAAGAAAGCGAAGTAAAAACTGCACCGTGTATAGCTCATTGGAGCAAATTGGGCTGAGTTCCTCTGATCATGTTATTGAGCCATCTTACATGGTCCGTTACTACTCAACAAACTCAACAAAGTTGGCAAGCCCTACGGGCATACTCTTTGAGTGTTAACTTTCTATCATTAACAATACCAAGCCATCGTGTGAATTTTTTAGGTTGGATTAAACTATTCCCTATTTGGATAGGGGGTTCCACAAACTTCCTTTATTGTGAAGAAACTGAAGCTTGGTATCGGCAGTCTCAAATTGAACGCCATTTTCCAGACCCTACTGCAGTGTAAGGTTAAGACTTTGTTATAGTTTTTGGCCACATTCTTCTAAAGTACGAGCAGTTTCGAGTGTTAAAATTTCATCTGCTATCAAAATCTGCCTCTTGATGGGCCCAAAATAGGTTCCATTTACAAAAGAAATCAGATGGGGGAAGAAGGTTAACCCTGTGGCAGTCCGCTTAGGATCTGGAAAGTATCCGAAAATAGCCCATCAATACGAATTTTTGCTGTTTGATCAAGGAGAAATGAGTTAACCCATTTTTGATTAGGTCCACTGGCCATCTTTGTGTCCTCATTCTATGTAGAAGCCGATTCCTTAGTACTCCATCAAAATCACCTTTTACATACAGTTACAATCCCCGCAAATTTACCCAGAATAAGGAATTCTTTCACATCACATAATAAGGCTGTTGTTAGATCAGGAGCTGATCGTTTACCGATCGCACTGCACTGGTCTTTGGCGAGAACCTTGTATTCTAAAGCTCAGTACGATACCCGTTTTGCTTGTAGGCGTTCAAGACCCATACTTAGACAACTGAGAAGAATGATTGGACGAAATGATTCTGGGAGAGTGCGGTCTTGTTTTCCAGGCTTTGGTAAAATAACAATTTCTGCTCTTTTAAAAATTCGAGGATGCACAACCATTTTGACACACTTATTGAAAAAAGTGTATAATACGGTTTGCCAAAGATGACCATGAGAATTTTAGTATCGGGGCTGTTATTTTCTAGTTCTTGGACTCTCTTGACAGCTGTGCTTAATTTAACTTCTTGGTGAATTGAGTCTTCATAGTTTTGAGTTAAGATTTTAATCGACTCTAACATGAGCTGCGGATGAGCTTCAAATCCTTGGGCAAGCTGGGTTACATCGGAAACTTTCTTTAAGTCCTTGAGGTATTCATCAAGTCCTTGAGTAGGAGTCATTATTTAGTATGAGCTTCTTGTAATGTTAATGGATTTCAGGGCTTTGCTATGAAGTTCGGCTGTAGATATAATTTATGATCTAAAGTAGACTGAGTTTTTAAGGAATGTAGGATGGAAATAGAGTGTTCAACGAGGAATTAGACAAGAATTTAAGGTAAGTTTTTAGATTGGTTAAATTTGGTGAATAAACAGACTATAGAATAATGAAAGTACAAGACAAGAAGCTACTGATCTATTAGGCCCCAGACCCTCAATATATACTCTCTGATCTTGACAGTACCATCTCTGGCAACCTTCAAGTAGAAAGATAAAGACACAATTTCCCACCTCAACTAAAAGTCTCACAAATAAATCGGATGAGCTATCTTCGATCCGATACGACTAAACTTTAGAATTACCTTCAGCTAAGGATGAAGATTAATGTCTATTGTTACTGTGAGAGGTTATCCAAAATTTGTCGAGGTTAGTTAAAAAAAGCTTTTCCGACTCAAATAAGAAGTCGCTGGTCAGATCAAATTAAAACAGAGGATAGTGGATGGAGAATTCAGGTTGATCCAAATATTTTTTAGACAGCATGAATCAAAAAAGGAAGCTATTCGCATTGATCGACGTAAGAGTAGTGGGGTTAATTCTGCCACAAGGATAGATAACAAGCAGGGGCTAGTTGACACGACCTAGTGATGATATGGGAAGGATACCCTGGAAGGTTAGACTACTCGACCCATGATCAAGAGTCTGTAAATGTGGGGTTATTTGTCTATGGCCCAGAATTTTTAGATAAAAAAGTTCCTTATTGTTTAAGTCGTATCATAGTCGCCCTTTGGTTTCTCGGCTGACTGCACCGTATAGAGGAATAGTTGTGAGTAGATCTTGTGGTATGTAGATCTAGGGGAACTTCACTTTTGGCATCAATTTGAGAGCAGAAAGCAAGATCTAGGGTGCCACCTCGACCATGAGTAGAGAAATCTGTTGGGTTGAGGAGACTCAGGTCTTTTTCTCTAGCCTAGTCAATTAATTCTGTTGCTTCTTGGGAGGTGTATGATGGCTGTTTAGCCGAAGTATGATTGGAACGAATACCACATTGGGTGTCTTAGATTAAAGTCGCCAACTACGAAGTCTAGAAATCTGGGAGCTTTAAGTAGTAATTTCAAGCAGTCATCAGCCCTAATGCTGTTTGCAGGAGCATTGTATATATTCCAAACTCAAAATCTTCGGCCACGGCCAACTGAAATACCTATTTAGACAAAATACGAGGAAGTATCTATTGTGGTCTGGTATGGGTGTAGCCCTTTCATTTTTCAAACGAAAGTGAGTACCGTAATATAAAGCTTGGGTGTGTCATTGATCGTTTTGCAGAAAGGTATCTTAGAGTTCATGGCTCTTGGTTAAGTAGGACGTCAATATTATTTTCGTGCGTGAGTTGCAGAACTAAGCTATGCGGATCTGCACTCCTTCCCAAGTTTGCCTGCATAATCTGTATAAATATTTTTCCTTTTGGGTAGCGGCTTCTCAGCATGCTTGATGTGTTGTGGAGTTAATGTCGACCGCTCCCCCTTCTATAGGTGAACAATCTGATGTATAGTGAGCTTTCAAGAAGTCGCTGTAACCTGCTTTGCAAATATGTCTAAGCTGCGCACCCGATGTGTGAACGAGGACTCCATTTTTACGCTGAGGACGAGCTGGGCAGAAAATGCTTAGGGATTCGTGCGGCCCCCGGCATTTGAGGCACTGTATTGGTTTATTGCATGGTCCGTGTTTTTCTGAGCTATATAAATTGCACATACACTGTCTAGCGCAGATTCAGGTGGAGTGGAAACCATGACATTTTTCAAATGTAGCTTTGCACTCACAGATATGCTGAATACCCACCGCAAGACCGAAGAGTTGGTGTCGTGAGGGAAATTTGTGGGCTTTATGTTCAGGGATATGAATTTTGATGTATCCAGTACTTTCAGTTGATTCTTTTGTACAGTTTGTCCATTCAACCTGTCAATTCCTGCGTTACGCAGTAAATTAATGTGGAAGCGGGGCTAGATTCTTAGGGTTACGTTTAATCACGACAAGGTTTCACTTGTTCCGCGTGAAAACTATACACTAGGAAGAAAGGGCTAAGGCCAGAAACTGAGCTGTCTCTAATAATAATGTCTAATTGAGCAGAAGGTTACTTACTTGTCTATGCAAACTGGGAAAATGATATGAACGATCTCAAGCAAGCAAGAGCCTCCTAATTCATCTTTTCCGTTGCACTAATAGTCTCTGAGTGAAAAGCAATTGAGAGACGCTGTTCAATTCCAGTGATTTTACAAAAGTTTCTACAAAAATAACCCACTCAAATGGAACCTCGGTCCGACGTAAGAGTATTGGAGAACCCATGAAATCGGTAATGGCAGTAAGAAGCGTTCTAAACAGTCCTCCGCATTCATTGAACTCATTGCCTCGAGTGTAAGGCAATTGGGTACATTGAGCCAACATTATCAAATTGTGACAAGGTTTGCTTGTCACAATCTGATAGTCATATTCTCGAATTCTTTCGGTCTTGATACCAGTGGGTATTTTCACATATCTACCTGCCCATAGTTTGCCTACTTTTGAACCTGGACCCATACGCGTCGAAAGCAATTGATTCGCCATATAATCGATATGCTTGAGTCCGACTAGATGACCTCGCTCGCCTAGGTCTAATATTTACCTATTAAGTGTAATTTCTTTAGATCTGCTCAAGATTCAATTTAATTTGCCGGACTTTTGATAGGTTATGGAACCGTTTAGTCGACGTGGTAGTGTTGTTTAAATGATGTTACACGCTGCGGCTGCAGCTCAAATGCATTTCAATTGATTGATTTTGTTGACTGCAACGGCTTAAGTAAGTCTTCCTCGTATTGGAAACTTTTTGAGGTCGAATTGATGGACATATTGAAGATTGGATACTAAGAGATAGGTTTAGCTCGGAAAGTGCTGCATTTAGTGATATGCGGCGTTTACTGATGCTATACCTTAGTTGTCACACATTACATAACACATGGCTAATCGCTATTTCATTAGACACTAAGTCTCAACATAGTATTGAGTTGAGCCTAACACTATGGAAATTTTGGTAACTTTTTCCCTCGCGTCTAGCAGAGGATAAATTTCCGGGTGAATGACTTAAGCATTCCGTTCATTTTCTGCGTCAAATTTTTAAAATTTTGAGACCACTAAGGCCCAAGAAGTTTTCTGATAAAAATATTCATTGTTGAACCCCTTCAAAGCTTTCGTATCTATGTTTGAAAATTTTAACATTTGATAAAGTGAGTGGGGGAGTCTCTAATCCATAAAAAAACTAAGTTCGTATCTATATAATTAAAGTGGCGATGATTCTAGCAGATAGGAGTCTGTACAGTAGATGCCGTGGCAGAGCAAGTTCTTGTGGCTTACGACAATGCATTTGTAGGTCCAAATATCTGTATCTGATTGATTGTGCTGAGGACTACCATTCATCAACTAATGCTTTTTAGCGCTGCTGTATCGGACGGCGAAGGTAGTAATGCAGATGCATCAGTATTGATAATTATAATTGTCATATAATTAGTATTAAGTGATATAATAAATAATACTTTTTGGACATAATTGTATGAAGTCACAAAGTATAGATCTGATTAAGTAAAAATTCTTTTAAATAGTATGACATTCAAAAATGATTTCTTTGAATCTTATGGTTTGAACTAAAAAGATAGATAGTTCGTCATCCAAACCTATCCTTTACTAATGCCTTGAACATTCCTATAGTTGCCTCTTCTTTTATCCTGTACTCACGCAATCGCTCTTCTCTTTCAGCAACCCTGATTCTTAAAAAGGCTTCTTTCCTGAGCTCCCTTTCGTTTTTCTTCCTCTCCATTTCCTGTTTAGCTTTTTTGTAAAATTCGAAATCATTCTTATCCCCCATAAGGTCTGAATCTGGGATATCTGCTGTACCAGGTGATTTTTCACGAAAGGATTTCATCTTTTCATTTAACTCTTTCTTCTTTTCAAGTTGTCGCTCTCGAGTGCCAGCCATAGATTGAGGAATAAGTTCATCGAGAGCAGCTTTTTGTTCATTTCGGTCGGCCTTTCGAGCTAGTTTGATTTCATTGTAACGAGCGATTCGGGCTTCGGTATCAATCTCTGAGGGTATAATTAGCTATGAAGTAGCTGTTTTGCATTATTAGTTCTGACCGTTCATTACTTGGATGTCCTGTGTAGAAGGTATAGTTGGACCTAATCTCCTTGTTTTTGATCGAATTTCTTGACCAGGTAATACTGGACCAAAAGATTGATCACTTTGATTCCCATCCACAGATTCAGATTCAGATTCATAAGCAGGATTTTTTCCATTTCGTCTTGTAGTAGCTACTCCAGGCGCATCCTCAAGCGTTTGAGAGATTCTTGTGATAGCATTTTCACGGGCTTTTCGCTTTGTTGATGGGTCATACCAACCTTCTGATAGTTCCCCTCGGTTCCTGATACAAGTCAACGTAATTTATTATTAGTGTACTTATCTGCCTCTAAATACCATTTATGCATAAAACTTTTCCATCTTCCTTTCAGTTCTTTCTTATCAAGATCCTCGAATATTTTATTTTTTTGAATGTCAAGGTATAGCGCAAAGGTATGTTTATATTCCTTAAAATCATCTTTTACCAACGGATGAGAGTCATACGGGAGTGTTTGAGGTAATTGAGCCTGGTATCTTTTGCGCTTACGACTGAGATTTTCTTCATGATGGGGTTTAAAACATGAGTTTCGACCAGAGATCAAGTGTGTAGATGACTGGGGGTAAGAAGTACGAAGACGTTTAGTTCTTTCATGTTGATTAATCATGTTTGGTGCTTAAACTTCTTTAACCTTTCACTTCCAAACCCCACTTAGGAGGGAGGGTAGGTAGCATCACATACTACCATGGCCTGTGGCGCAAACACAAATTCCTAAAATACAATTGGCCTAATAGGAGTAGGGTTTATATTTAGACCAATTTTAGAGTGACAAAAACTCATGAAATTTCGAGTGAGCATGGATAATTAATTTTTAGGCCGTCCGAATTAATTGATTAACTTAAGCAAAGTTTATAAATCTTAGAATATCAAAATTTGTTTAGAGAAGTTCCTACTTGTTTAGACTTCTTTTTCGGATTTTAAGCTAAAAACTAAATTAACAGCGATGAAGGATCCGATGGCGATATCGAAGTTTAAGAAAGTACAGTTCATAACTTTGAATTTGGAAATACTTGAGATGGGAAATTGATAGGGTACAAAATAAAAAATTGAAAGATAATCGATTAAATGACCGGACCAATTTCGTGACTGCTGGATACAAAGCTGAACTGTGAGAAGTAAAGGCAACTAACTATGAGTTCATCAATCCATTCATTTATTTGGTTTATAATGGGATATTTCAGAAATCATCCCATAAGTCTTTATTTACGGGTGAAATTAACCTTTTTCCATTTGACATGTACCCATAAAACAATTACTAAGAAATAACGCTCGTCGAAGGTTACGAGTACTATTAATTTTCTTATAATTTTGAGAAATTCTTACTTTCATTGCAGGAAGATTTTCAAAAATAGAGTAGGGTGTATTTTCTGAGAAGTAAACATACATACACAGAAATACAAACAAACTTTTTCAGCTGTCAGAACAATATCAGACAACAATTGTAAGTTAGAAAACTTCTTCTGAGAACATATGAAATACAAAATAATTACTATCTCTCCTCTCCTGGGCTATTCTAGCAATCTAAATCCAAAATGAACTTTATCCTGAAATGTCAAAATATTAACCGAACGTTTCATTCATGACGTCAGCTAAAATGCCACCATGGGGCTTATGGAATGGTCTCTTCCCAACCATTCTCTTATTTGGATACCTCCTACAATATCCAGATGTTACAGAAGATTGATTTCCAAAAACTCCTTTTATCTGAGATACGTGCTTCTCATCTACTGTTACCTTTGTTTCCTGCTGTAGCTGATTCTTCTGTGAGGCTTTATTGACCTCTAAGCTCTGTGAGTTTGTTTGACTAAGACTAAGACTAAGAGTAGCTTGTATCTGTGTCTCAATGAAAGAGTGATCTTCAAGTGCTCCTGTGGGAAGATCAAATACCCAATTTTTTTTCTCCATGAGTCTTACAAAGCGAGCTACCATTTCTTCTTCATTATTTGTACTTGGTTCGCTACCTTTAAGGGTTTCCCGACTACCGATTACAAGAAGTTTGGTTTTAGCCCGTGTAAATGCAACATTTATTCTTCGCCAATCCTTCAGAAGTTCGCCAATCGATTGAGCATCATTACTACGAACCAATGATAGAATTATTACCTCCTTATCCCGGCCCTGAAAGCGATCTGCAGTATGCATCTCGACTTGGTTATGAGCTTGGAGATAATGATTGAGAAGCGCTAATTGAGAGCGATAGTGAGTCATTACCCCAATGCTTGAAGCTGCGACACCCACGCTAAGAAGGCCATGAACCAAAAGTGTACATATCCTTGCTTCGGTTGGATTCACAATTCGATTTCCTTTTGCCTCTTCGCGTGAGAGTGGAAGCAATGGATCTGTATTGATAAAGCATACTCTCGTAGCTGGAGTGATTAGATCATGCAGCCAACAGCGACTTTTCGCTGGGCCAAGACATATTGTCTTTTTACTGCTAGATGATGTTGTAGGTAAAGTGTGATAATACTGCAAATTATCCAGATTAGGAACAAGAAGTTCACGCCGTGCAACTGCCTGGTTACCGCACTTTAACCGACCGTTATAGATCAAGCTATTACTAAGTGTCATGATATCTTCACACATTCGATACTGATGTTCCAAGTATACTACCGAATCTGGATGTTTCTCAGAAAGAAGCATAAAGAGACTGATATCTAAGCCTCCTTTTCGTGCTTCTTCATTTTGCACGAGCGGGGGTAGTTGATAGTGATCACCAACAAGAACGAACGTATGCGATAGGCGTATTGGGCCCAAACATACAGGAAGTGTAATTTGAGAAGCTTCATCAACTATACAATAGTCGAATATTCGTTCATTAAAAATAGCATGATTAATTCCTAGACAAGTTGTCGCTACTATAGGAGTTTCATGCCAGTCCCTTCGAATCTCTTCAAATGAACTCTTCGGTTCCGTTGCTAAGGTCACAAAGTCTTGTACCTCTGGACTAATCTTAGAAAGCTGCCCGAGACGCAATATTGGAATAGATTGATCTTTGAGTTTGAGTAAAATATTATCTACAGCTGTGTGAGTATATGATGTTAGCAACACACTCTTACCTTGTGATATTAACGCTCGAATCATATAGGCAATTGTCGTTGTTTTTCCAGTTCCAGGCATACCAAGGATAAGAGCATAGTCTTCGGCACTCATCACTTTTTCAATGGCTCGTCTTTGGTCAACATTAATTTCTTCGTGTTGTTGAAACTCATATGGAGATGTTTGAGCTTTAAAGCTAGGTTTTACAAGATCTACGACTAAGTTCCGAATCTTCCGGGAACCAAACACGCTATCTGCCATGATTTGTATTAAATTATTACGGACAGTTGCCATACCACTACTGAACTCGTCTTTATCTAGTCGGTACTTGGTGGCAGGTATTATCTGTTCGTTTTGATTTTGGCCTGGATCTCCATCAAATTTTGCGAAATTCATAATACTAGTAAAGACTTGATTGTTTTCTTCATCAAAACCTGATTGTCGGATTCGAGCATTATGCAATCGACGATCGACTTGTACTGCAATTTTATGTTTCCAAACCTGAGTGACAAAACCATTTGCTAGAGCAAAGTGTCCTTCCTCATCAGAAATAACAATTGGCTCACCAACTGTGATTTGTGAGTCTAGAAATGAGAAGCCACGTGTTGGATCGTGCTTAATCATAACGTATTTGTATCGAGAAATTTTAGTACTTTTAAGATCTTCGTTGGAGGATCCTGGCTTTATAACCACGTTTGAAAAGCACCTTCCAAGCTTTTCGCGCTCAGAGCTCAGCATAGTCCATAATTCTCGTCGATATTTCAGATACTCTGTTTCTTCCTTTGTCAATAGATCATCCCATTTAAGAAAAAAATCTTTGTGCTCTAGGGTCAGATGCCTGATGATTTCATCAAATTTACCTTTCAAACCAGTTGACTCACCAGTTCCACTATCAACGAATTTATGATATATGAAACATGGCACTTTCGCATAGCATTTACTGCACATGTGTTGCTTTCTTAACATAGCTGGAAGCTGAAAGCTTCGTTCACGGACGAAGCATGCAAGTTCATTTCGTTGCATAATCATATGGCGAAGTTCATGACGAATGGCTGGGATTTTTTTTATATCCGAGGTTTCCATATAGTACAAAATTCCATATGCTACTTCAATATCATATCGATCGGACAAGAGTAAGCTGTAGAGCGCTGTTTGAGCGATATGGGATGTACTCGGGTTTTTTCCTGTTTTAAGCTCAAAAGGAACAGTTAAAGTACGTTTAGATTTTTCTTGTTTTACGGTGACTTGGACTGTTGCATCGATATTACCTTTAAGTCCATACGTTGGGGACCAAATATGTTCTTCGATGTCAAGTAGTTTGTCGATACACATGGTCGAAGACTCTCCATTTAATGATTTAACAATTGCTCCTGGCTAGCCATTTGGTAAGTAATGATGAAAACACTCTAAGCGGTCATACTAAGCTAACCTTTGGAAAGGGAGAAATAAATTTATTAGCCCATGATTGCATTTCGGACATTTTATCCTGTAAATAGATAATAGCATCAGGTATCTGAATCTTGACAGTGTAAAGATCTTCGACATGTTTTACAGCAATATTTTTGATTAATTCTGTTAGCCAGTCCGAGTCCCATCGATTCGATACCATTGCAGCCTGGAAGATTTCATGAAGTAAAGTGCCATATACGAGAGAAGGATTTGGCTCACTTGTAGCCTTGATCCTATCTTGGAGAACAGCCCGACGAATACAACTAAAGGAATCAGCGACCACCGTAGAAGAGATAAGATGATCTGGGTGTAGAATAAGCAAGTTTTCCGCATCATCCACATAACAATGACCAAATTCATTGAATGATCCAATAACATGAACATATACATCTACAATAACTGGTGTCTCAACCCATATACCTCTCAAATGCACATGTTTCAAATGCTTTGTGTGTTCAATACGAAGTAATAAATTCTAAAAATTGTGAGCAAATCACATTTCATCTGGAAAAATATGTATTACCTTTTCTATCTTCTCACGACCACTAGTATCTTCGTAGGTAGAGTTTAAGATATCGACCACTAGATATCTTTGGATCGCTCGAGCTTTTTGTTGAAGCTGAATACACTTAGTGATTTTTGAATTAAATTAATTATAAAATTATCGTACGTACAGTCGTGAGACTGTTAGGTGTCTGCAATGTAGAAGCTTCTGCAGCTTTAAAGTCATCATCATCCAAACCATCATCACCAAATTCATCTTCTGATTCAGTCTTTGCTCTACTACTACGACATGGGGTAGGCATATTTTTCGGTAACAAATTTTTCAATTCATCCACAGATTGATTGTCGTATTGAGAAACTAGGAGCTCTAGGTCCACGGACAAAAGGTCATCCTCAGAATCATCAAAATCATTATTTTTATCTTTCTTTTTTGATTTATGGCATGCTTGTAAATTTGGAGATTCTCGTGATGATAAATTTTTCTGACTTGGAGATGGCTTATGGTTTGAATGACCTAAGGATTTAAGAGGAATTAATTCACAGTTTTGTAAAAAGATGGGTGTTTCGGTATTTGTTTTAGATACTTGGAAGAGGCTAGAATCCAATTCATCATCATCAATGTCTCCATAGTCTGTATTTTCGGAGCGACCCGATAAGTTGTATTGGGCATTAGTTTTCTGGTCAACTAGAGATTTCACCGCTTTTTCCTTTGATAGTGATATCGTTTTCAAAAGGTTTTCATTTATTGTCGAAAAATTCTTAGAAATCTCTTTTACTGTAAAATCCTTTGTATGTTCAGAAATACTATTAGAGTTCAGAAGCTTTTTTTGTGCAACGTGTGGCGGCTGAAAGCGATTTAACCCCTCTCTAACACGCTCTATCAATATAGATAATTTAGAGGAGCCGTTGATAGGTGATTCAGTAAAATTATTTTGATGATCTATTCTGCTGAACCTCTTTCGCTTAGGAAAGTGATCACCACAGCTATTTGCTCTCCTGAATTCAGACATAGATCTTGGAGAAATACCTCCTTGTGCAAGCTTAGGGGAAGAAGTATGCATTATATGAGCAAGAGAAGATATTGACTGGCTTTGTGAGGTTGAAAACTTCGAGCCATTGCGAGAGTATCGGCCCCAGAGTTCGGATCCAGGATCGAAATGAATAGGAGCATGTGTCGGCGATGAGCCAAGAGGGGATGAGCTTCGAGCTCGCTTGTTAGCTGCTCTTCTAGAACTAAAATTTAGGGCAAAGTCATTTAATTCCCCCTTCTTGTGATCCCATTCCAACCTCTCCTCTGGCGAGATTTCTTGTTTCATCCTCCGAAAATCTACCATTCCAATCAAGTCCGGTAATGCTAACTTGCTAGCAGGAGTTGAAGGGCTTTCATTTTTACTATTTTTGCATGGAGTAGTAGACGGAACCTTCTTTTCTTCTTCTCTTTTTCGTACTTTTTGCTCTTCAACAATTTGGATTTTCTCACTCACAATGTCTCCGTTTTCTTTCTCGTCTTCGAGCCACAGATTGAGCCTAGTCTTCTTCTGGGTATTAACATGAGCGCCATAATGGAAGTTGCTCAGCTTATTTTTCGTAGCAGTAGATACGGGTAATGGTGGTTTTTCTTTTAGTGGCTTTGAATTTAAACTAGTGTTTTGTTTCTTTTGCATACTCCTGTTATAAACCCATGGCTGCTAAAATCCAAATCCTGTCAATCTCAAAGGAATCTTAACTAGATTGAAAAACTAACCTTTGGATTAGCAGAGTGATTCTGTTCAGAAAAAGACCTTTGAATTGGCATGCTGTTTAGGCGCATAAACGCCAATAAGTTTTGATTCGGCTGCCCGCGAGAATGGATTGAGTCCCACAACGCGTCTCATAACGCGGATCCCTGAAAATCCGACGTTCTGCAGGAACCTGTTTCTTGACGTACGCAATGAATTGTTTCTTGGTGATGGAGAAACCAACGACATAGTCTTAGAGTTTGTAAATATTGTAGAAAGACTACGTACTTCGTTAAATCATGTCTTGGGAGTTGTTGGCTGCTCTAGCGCTCCTTCCGAAATTATGTGAATGGTGCCACAATATCATCTCGCCAAGCTCACTATCAAATTAACAAAAAGATTCGTATTATGATGCCTTCAGAAAAGCCTTTGCCGTTTCCCTATCAGTTCGCTGCAGGTCTGTAAATAGCATTTATTATAGCTTGATATGCTTGAATCTAACTGCTCATGATGAAAAGGGGCGGTTGCAGGTATCTCTGAGGTAGATTTTTCGATATCTACAGCCCTCTTGAACAGTTCGAGCTAATTACTTGTGACATAGATTCTAGTCATGTTAGTTTTCACAGGACTCTCAGTTCTTCTTCGACTATCAACTCATTTTATGCAGGTATCCGCTAGATGTAGTGAAAACTAGAATGTATGCTAAATGCCAAAAAAAAAATGCTTGTGGCAATGATTAACAATTTCCTAGACAGCTGCAGTCTAGTAAGATTGCTCTAAAAAGCCCTTATGGAGGGATGCTAGATTGTTTTCAAAAAATTGTGCGAACTGAAGGGTAGAATATTTCTGTAACTCTGGGAAAAAACTTGCTTTTCACTGATGACTGCAAGATTTTCTCGATTATATCGTGGAATTGAAGCTCCAATCCTGATGGAGGCTCCTAAAAGAGCAATAAAATTTGCAGCTAATGATTTCTGGGGAAAATTTTATCGTGATCTTTTTGGAGTCACAAAAATGGATCAACGACTCTCGGTGCTTGCTGGTGCCTCTGCTGGTGCCTCAGAAGCCTTTGTAGTTGTACCATTTGATCTCATTAAGATTAGATTGCAGGATCGTGTCTCAGCTAGTAAATATAAGGGAGCCACTGACTGCCTTATAAAGACGGTTAAGACTGAGGGATTACTAGCGCTATTTAACGGACTTGAGAGCACACTATGGCGCCACATATTCTGGAACTCGGGCTATTTTGGATGTATATATCAAATCCGAGAAATTTTACCAAAATCAAGTGTAAAAAGAACACAAATAATCAACGATTTAGTGTCTGGAGCAATTGGTGGAACGGTTGGAACCATTTTGAATACTCCAATGGATGTTGTTAAGTCACGGATTCAGAACAGTCCCAAAATTCCCGGAGTAGCCCCTAAATACTCATGGGCATGGCCAGCGGTTGGGATTGTTTTCAGAGAAGAAGGAGTTCGTGCTCTTTACAAAGGGTTTCTTCCTAAAGTTATCAGATTAGGCCCTGGAGGAGGTATCCTCTTAGTGGTTTTCACTGCCGTGTCAGACTTTTTCAAAAAAATTGCTGATGTAGCATGACAAGAAAGTAACGAGTGTGTGATTAAATTCTTTACTTTTATTACGATAGTTTATACGACATTTATAATTAACTCTTCCAAATCTTACTGATTCTTTTAAAATTGCAAAATTGTCCTTTCAAGTGCTTCTAGTGAAGTTCAACTCACGAAACTCACATTTAACTATTTGTCATATTTCAAGTATATCCTTAATAGGTTTGTAAGCCATTCATGACTAATTTCCACTTCAAGTAACTAGCGTATACATAACATTATTGTTCTTGTTTAGATTTGGCACTTGTTTTCTTGCAATTCTCCTCGAATTTATTACCTTTTTGCAAATCCCACATTTGACTTTTAGAGGCCAAAATATTGAAGAGTTTATTAAATAAGCTTTCCCCTCATAAAATCTGAATAGCATTTGAAAATTAACATACTTATTTTTTGACTAATTGCGGTTGTTTGAATATACTTCTACTTGAAGCATGTTATCTCTATTCTTTTATTGAATTTAAAGGTTTCTCAAAAAACAAAAAGACCATCATAAGCTAAATGTTTGAGACTTGCATGTGTTTTGTCAAATTCTCATGAAGATCTCATCGGTATTGAAGTGTTTCAGGGCAAAGAAGACTCAAAATATCGACTGTTTCTCTAACATATTATGTTCAAGTATATGTTATTTCTCTCAGCTATTCCAGTGATATTGACATTTAATAAGGATCTGACTCATCGATTAATGCCGAGGACTTTTTGGCATTGATTGCAGCTTCTAGGAAGCTGGACAGGGTACCTCAATATAGAGCGGGAAGTCTCGCATTTGATATTGCTAGATTTTCTTGAGCTTTCCGGTTATTCAATTCTTTTGCCCGATTTTGATTCCATATAGAGTTCCAGAATTGCTGAAAGTTATGATTGGTTATACGTGTCAGAATCATGCTTTAGTAATGCACTAGGGAAATATTTAATATTCAATGACTTGATACCCGAGTGAGCACAGTAAAAAATCAGAAAAGAATACAAGCCTACGTAGACTGGCTACAAGCGAGATTTTGAAGGTGAAATCCTAGATAATTAGATTTGACAATTTCGAATACCGTTCTATCTTTCATTCACCTACAGGCTCCATTTTAGTTTGGCACCTTCTTAGGAATTAACCAAAAGAAAACCCCAACTTGGTACTTCAGACAATCAACAACTCTTCGGAACCTACCAAATACTTAATGTAACAATCAGATTTTCGGGTATTCATTGGAGCTTAGAAGGCGGTTAATCTCGGTCTTACTTTAGGTTACCAAATTTTATGGAGAAGTCAGTTCCATCTGGGAAAAGAAAAAAAAGTAAAAGACACTTAAATCAAACCAATTTACTAGCTGATGACCCAGAAAACTTTTTAGTAAATGTAAATACCTAAATAATTAAAAAATTCTGATCTTCACTTGGAAATACCTGAGTCAACACTCATCGAACGTGTGTTGAACAGAAATTCACGCTCTAGATACCGCAAATATTATTAAATTCCCTAGAAAACTCAGCAAATTACCTTTTTCGGTGAAATAGTCAATTAACAGCTATCTGATATCTGGCCTTATCTGCGTTGCTAAAAGAAACAGCCCAACAGACTCGAAATCAGGGCGTGACTTTAGCATCATCCTCAAGACCTCCAATTACTGTTTTGACTGCCTCAGGCTCTGAATATCTCAAAATTCATCGAAGCATTCAAAAGTAGAGCCTACATCAAAAAATATTTCAAGTGGATGAAGAGGAGCTGGCTTAGCGCCTTTACTACTCTTGTTTCTTTTCAACATCTCCAATCACCTAAAACACCTTGAAAGCCTACCAATTCATTAGATCTAGATCTTTCGGTTCTTTTTAGCTCTTCTCTAGATGGTACTTAACTGTGGGATGAAAACTATGATTTAATGAGTAAAGATTTACTTGCTTCTTTAAATCGCCTTTACGCCAAGAGAATTATCGACTTTGCTAAAAGCCAAAGTTCTGAGCTAAGCTTCCTTTGGAAAGAGCTTCTTAATAATAATAAAAATAAAAACCAGAAAGGAGAAACGGACTGCAAGCCGAATTCTTATGTAAATTTTTTCATAAAGTTGAGTGATGACGTGGTAGGCCACGTAAATGGCAAATTGAAAAAGCAGAAGATAGAACTGAAGGAGAATAGAATCAAGATGATTTATTGGAAGAAGTAGTAGTGGTATGTCTTACTCTATATTGTAATTCTTAGTTTTGTTGAAAATCCAGATTTTTGTGACCGACTTTCCCATACGATACGTTCGTAAAATACACGGTCTTCTAATTTTCTCTCAAGCGTGAAGTTAGATAGCTATCTTTACAAGATCAGGGCTTGGAATAAGCCTGTGAATAATACCCCATTTCCTATAACTTTTAAGTGTACCTTACCTTGGCATGTATAGAATCAAACAAAGTACATTGGATCATTCTAAAACAGTGAGTGACCTTGGTTCATCACCTATCGATATTGGTCAAGCATATTAAAGGAGCGGCGATGATTTATTTGATTATAGCTTGCTTTAAAGGTAAATAACTCACCCTATCTACTAATATATTCTATACAAAGAAATGTTTATATATATTATATATAGGGAATCATTAAATTCTTACCCCCTTTCCTTATTTTCTTACGTCCCTGCCCTGCTTCATTGAATGCCCATGCCCTGGCGGTACTAGGGTCCGCAGCAAGCTAGAGTTTGTAAACTCCAATCAGCACTAGAAAATTTATCACCGAAAGAAACCAGGGCTAAGGAATCCATAAAATCACTCTATCTAATTGGTCAAGCCACGC